>OX030949.1:142802807-142827797 GCA_943735915.1 Pherbina coryleti | reverse complement strand
AAAATGAATTTTTTAAAAATTCATCTGCGTTGCATTGAATTGTTACTCGCTGAGTATAAGAGCTATGATTAAAAAAATTGTATGACCGTAAAGGGTAATTCTTTGACTTCATTATAAAAACAAAACAAAAATTCAAAACATCATCGGGTCGGGGGGGGGGGGGGGGGGGGAACTGTTTAAGCAACACAACTGAAAATTTGTTACATGGAATTATTACTCGCTGAGTATTGGTGATAGGATTAAAAATACGATACGCCAATAAAGGCCTACTGTAAGTCCTCACAACAAAATTAGACAAAAAAATTTCTGTCACCATGGGGACGCTGAAACAGCCGCTCAAAGATCGATAACGCAACATTCATGCAGCGGCGTTGCATTGAATTTTTGCTCAATGAGTATATAAACTACGATAAAAATTTAAAAAGGAAAATGAAGGTTTCACAAATGGCTTTACGACAAAAATAAAAAAAAATTCCAGCGTCGTTAGGTCGTGAATATAGCAGCTTATGTAACAGTAATGTAATATCGTTGCATGGAATTATTACTCACTCAGGAGGAGTGCTACGGTAAATTTTGTTTTACGACAGCCTGGATGTGTTATTAGGCTTCACAGCTAAATTAAAAAAAAAATTCTAGTTGTCATGATTTCAGGGATGCAATCACATAATGCAGTCAAAATGCTACACCCATGAAAAAACGTTGCATGGATTTTTAACTCTGTGACTACTGGTGCAACGGTAAATTTTAAGGAACGAAAACAAAGGTGAGGTCTTCGGCATATGACAAAAATAAAAAAAAAATTGACGGCGTGTCAAAGACCCCAAGGGAACCGCCTAATGTGACGCATATGCATCACTTTTGCTGGATTAATTGAAATTAGAGCACAACCAATGGGGAAGCAAAAAAAAAGCTAAAAGAAAAGCACCAACTCCAAATCCAACAACAACTTCAACTCCAACACCAACACCAACACCAATACCAACACCAACACCAACACCAACACCAACACCAACACCAACACCAACACCAACACCAACACCAACACCAACACCAACACCAACACCAACCTCAACGCCAACACCAACACCAACCTCAATACCATTACCAACACCAACACCAACACCAACACCATCACCAACACCAACACCAACACCAATACCAACACCAACACCAACACCAACATCAACATCAACATCAACATCAACATCAACAACATCAACATCAATATCAACATCAACATCAACATCAACATCAACAGCAACATCAACATCAACATCAACATCAACATCAACATCAACATCAACATCAACATCAACACAAACATCAACATCAACATTAACAACAACAACAAGAAACTTCGTCACGTCAAAAGCTACGGGTGTGTCCACGGCACAGCCAACTCTTTTTTTCACATTATTTTTGACCTTAAAAATAAAATAAAACAAATAAATAACTGGCCATTTCAGCCCTTGAAATGACTTTGACCTAGCTTCTTATGATCAATTGTGTTGTGCGTGTTATTAAGTTCGTACACAATTAAGCGAGAACCGGACATGCTTAACATGCTTAACGCCGACTCCGAACGGCGATGAACGGAATGTTCTTGTTCTCAAGAAGCTTTACATGGCATTTTGATTACTCTCTGAGGTTTGCCATTTTCTGCAGAGAGGTGGCGGCCGTTCAGAAAAATTATTTTAATTCAAATAATTTTCTGTCGCTGCTGGGGTTCGAACCTGGGTCTCCAGGTTCTTTGACATAGCGGCCACGCACTTTAACCAACTACGCCACGGACGCCACAGGTCTTTTTGACCTTAGAGGGCATTATACTCTTAGTTTCGGATGATACCTTCATTCAATCGCATCAACGTACAGTTTATTGTTCTATGTTGAATTGAGTTGTTCCGAGAAAAACTCTTCGCATACCGACATTTAAAAATGATACATTTAAAAATACGCCACGTGGCGTAGTTGGTTAAAGTGCTTGGCCTCTATGTCAATGAACCTGGAGACCCGGGTTCGAACCCTATCAGCGACAGAAAATTATTTGAATTAAAATAATTTTTCTGTACGGCCACCACCTCTCTGCAGACAATGGCAAACCTCAGAGAGTAATCAAAATGCCATGTAAAGCTTTTTGAGAACAAGAACATTCCGTTCACCGCCATTCGGAGTCGCCGTTAAACCTGTAGACCCAGTTCTCGGTCAATTGTGTACAAACTTAATAACACGCACAACACAATTGATCATAAGAAGCTAGGTCAAAGTCCTTTCAAGGGCTGAAGTGGCCAGTTATTTATTTTTTTTTTGTATTTATTTTACATTTAAAAAGATAAATTTATATTTCGAAGATTACATTATATTATTATGTGATTATATTACATGTTATCAAGTATGACTTTTATTTTCTCTTTATAGAAATGAATGCGAATGTCTGGAAAGAGTAAACCTGGATATATAGTCGCTCTTATGACTACCTGACGTAACTAAAATTTTTTGTGAAATTGAGTTAAAGTTTTATCCATGTTTGTTTACCCATGTCTCATCGTGTCAGAAAATATTATAACAAAAAATAACACACTTAGACTATAAAACGTAAGTGGCTTTGAGTCGTACCTTACATATTGTAGAGCGACGATATTTCAACAAGCTGACAATAGTGTAAAATAACTTTACGACGACAATTGACTCGTCATAATCAGCTTAAAATATTTATTCTACAGTTATTTATATAAAAATTAATAAAAACAATAAAGTTTTGTAAATTTAAAACAATTTCATTTGCTACTTTTACAATAAATTATTACAGGCAACATTATAAAGTGATGGCAACACTGTTTGGATTAATATAAAGCTTGAGAGAGAGCGAGTGTGAAATAGCGCAGCAGACATAATACTTAGAAGCAAGCAAGCCCTGAGTTGATAGTCCTACGCCCATTCGTAAGTTAAATTGAATAATTCACGTATATTAAGTAAAAAATTTATTTTTCTTCCTATTTTTTTAAAAGTATAAAGTCTCTTCATCTCTCAGATCCTCAATTAGTCGCTCGAAATAATTCACGTTCGTTAGAGCAACAACACCATCAACAGCGCAATCTTGATCTCTCGCCGGCGCATGACTTATAATGCCAATTAGATAATGTGTAACTGAACCTTCATAATTTTGAGCCAGCACATAGCCGCCACCACTGTCACCACGGCAAGCCGATTTGCCCCACTCATCCTTAAGGCAGAACTTGTCGTCCGGTAATTCATAGTTTCCGTATTGCTCCAGCTGTTTTCTGCAATCGACATTCGAAATGGCGCTCATGGTAACACTTTGAAGTTCATCGGCCGCTGTAAGATTCTCTGTAATGCCCCAGCCAGCAAATTTGCCGACCGTACCAGTCTCCACTTCCTTGCGAGCATTTCTTTCGAAACGTATACAAACCGGACTAACCGATGCGGTGAATTTCAGAGCCGTTTCAAGACGCAAAACGGCGATATCATTACGATAGTTGCCAGCGCGATCCCTGTAGGGACTATTTTTGTGGGAGAGAAAGAAGATTGAGAACGAGAAACAATTAATGCTATTAAAATAAAGTACGTTATCATATTAAATTTTAAGAATTGTTTGGGTGATAAGCCTGTTATGAAATTGTAAAGGACGCTTATGTTTTTAAGAGATTAAGAGTATGATTCTATGATATAAGCTTTAATAACCCTTCCGACGGAAAAAAGTGTTCTTTTAGTTATATATTTCCGATAAAATTGACTGCAAAATATTTTCGAAATTAAATTATTAAAATTTAATAGATAAATTAAACAATTTTTTCAAAATCATTTTAAAATCTCAGGGTATTGAACAAATTAGACCAAAGAAAAATATGAAAAGGGTACTATGCTGTCCATTTCAAAAAAACCATTTCGGGAAAAGTACGTGAAAAGATTAAAGTCCGTACTCAAAACGATGTACTTCTTTATATATATCTATATATATACTATATAATATATATATATACCTTTTTTATGTATGTTCTATATTCTATTATAAAAATAAATAATTGCGGTTGTCTGTTTGTTTCCTAATATGTTCGAGGCATTGCCGTAGATAGCTTTTTGGAATGGGAGGTATGAAATTTATTTTCGTGACAAACATACATAACAAAAAATAAAAATTTGTAAACATCGTATGAAAAAAAGGTAAACTTTTATTTTAACATTTTTAGTCAAACCATGTAATCAGCCCTACATTGGAAAAATATAAGTTATTACAAATATTTTGCTATTTAAAGATATATATTGTTTTTAGCTAAATTATCCGGAAATGGAACCTCTATCGTTCAGATAAACCTTCCATATTTCCAACTCTTTAAAAACTTTAGAAGCGCTAACGTCAAGAAATTTACCATAAAAGTTAACGGTTTTTTTTAATTCTTTGAAGATGAAGATGTAGATGAAGATGAAGATGAAGATGAAGATGAAGATGAAGATGAAGATGAAGATGTAGATGTAGATGAAGATGAAGATGAAGATGAAGATGAAGATGAAGATGAAGATGAAGATGAAGATGAAGATGAAGATGAAGATGAAGATGAAGATGAAGATGAAGATGAAGATGAAGATGAAGATGAAGATGAAGATGAAGATGAAGATGAAGATGAAGATGAAGATGAAGATGAAGATGAAGATGAAGATGAAGATGAAGATGAAGATGAAGATGAAGATGAAGATGAAGATGAAGATGAAGATGAAGATGAAGATGAAGATGAAGATGAAGATGAAGATGAAGATGAAGATGAAGATGAAGATGAAGATGAAGATGAAGATGAAGATGAAGATGAAGATGAAGATGAAGATGAAGATGAAGATGAAGATGAAGATGAAGATGAAGATGAAGATGAAGATGAAGATGAAGATGAAGATGAAGATGAAGATGAAAATGAAGATGAAGGTGAAGGCGAAGGTGAAGGCGAAGGTGAAGATGAAGATGAAGATGAAGATGAAGATGAAGATGAAGATGAAGATGAAGATGAAGATGAAGATGAAGATGAAGATGAAGATGAAGATGAAGATGAAGATGAAGATAAAGATGAAGATGAAGATGAAGATGTAGATGAAGATGAAGATGAAAATGAAGATGAAGATGAAGATGAAGATGGAGATGAAGATGAAGATGATGATGAAGATGAAGATGAAGACGAAGATGAAGATGAAGATGAAGATGAAGATGAAGATGAAGATGAAGATGAAGATGAATATGAAGATGAAGATGAAGATGAAGATGAAGATGAAGATGAAGATGAAGACGAAGATGAAGATGAAGATGAAGATGAAGATGTAGATGAAGATGAAGATGAAAATGAAGATGAAGATGAAGATGAAGATGAAGATTAAGACGAAGATGAAGATGAAGATGAAGATGAAGATGAAGATGAAGATGAAGATGAAGATGAAGATGAAGATGAAGATGAAGATGAAGATGAAGATGAAGATGAAGATGAAGATGAAGATGAAGATAAAAATGAATATGAAGATGACGATGAAGATGAAGATGAATATGAAGATGAAGATGAAGATGAAGATGAAGATGAAGATGAAGATGAAGATGAAGATGAAGATGAAGATGAAGATGAAGATGAAGATGAAGACGAAGATGAAGATGAAGATGAAGATGAAGATGAAGATGAAGATGAAGACGGAGATGAAGATGAAGATGAAGATGAAGATGGAGATGGAGATGGAGATGGAGATGGAGATGGATATGGAGATGGAGATGGAGGTTGAGATCGAAATGGTGATGAAAATGGAGATGGATATGGAAATGGTGATGAAAATTGAGATGGATATGGAGATAGAGGTGGATATGGAGATGGAGGTGGAGGTGGAGGTGGAGGTGGAGCTGGAGGTGGAGGTGGAGGTGGAGGTGGAGATGGAGATGGCTATGTAGATGAAGATGAAGATGAAGATGAAGATGAAGATGAAGATGAAGATGAAGATGAAGATGAAGATGAAGATGAAGACGAAGATGAAGATGAAGATGAAGATGAAGATGAAGATGAAGATGAAGATGAAGATGAAGATGAAGATGAAGATGAAGATGAAGATGAAGATGAAGATGAAGATGAAGATGAAAATGAAGATGAAGATGAAGATGAAGATGAAGATGAAGATGAAGATGAAGATGAAGATGAAGATGAAGATGAAGATGAAGATGAAGATGAAGATGAAGACGAAGATGAAGATGAAGATGAAGATGAAGATGAAGATGAAGATGAAGATGAAGATGAAGATGAAGATGAAGAGGGAGATGGAGATGGATATGGAGATGGAGATGGAGGTTGAGATCGAAATGGTGATGAAAATGGAGATGGATATGGAAATGGTGCTGAACATTGAGATGGATATGGAGATAGAGATAAATAAATAACTGGCCATTTCAGCCCTTGAAAGAACTTTGACCTAGCTTATTATGATCAATTGTGTTGTGCGTGTTATTAAGTTTGTACACAATTGACCGAGAACCGGACCTGCATGTTTAACGGCGACTCCGAACGGCGATGAACGGAATGTTCTTGTTCTCAAAAAGCTTTACATGACATTTTGATTACTCTCTGAGGTTTGCCATTGTCTGCAGAGAGGTAGCCGTACAGAAAAATTATTTTATTTCAAATAATTTTCTGTCGCTGCTGGGGTTCGAACCATAGCGGCCTCGCACTTTAACCAACTACGCCACGGACGCCAAAGTATTACACGTATTTGTAGTATTATTATATATATACATATATATATATATATTAGAGTGGAACGAAATGTATGGAAGCAAAAAATCTTCATTCATATTTTTGAAAACTACGCTTGAAAAATAAATTTCTGCATCTTTATTTTTTTTCTGCGACATAACTTTTTACTGCGCCCAAGGGTTTATATATTTCATTGTCAGACTTTTTTTTTTAAATCCAAAATAAAATATGAGCTAATTTTTTAATGCAAACCTCTTCATTTACTCATTAATAACAATTTGTCATGTATGCGCTAGAAGGTTCAAACATCACCGAAATCGGTCAATTGCTTATATCTCCGCTCTGCCCAAAGTAAATACGAAATTTCTACTTTGCGTTATTCAAACATTTCTAGTCGCATAGCGTGGAAACTGTTTGTTTTATGTTAAAACAGTTAAGGGCATTTTTGTAGAGAATTTTCTGATCTACAATTTTGTTCTGAGCATATTTACTGTCCTACAAAGAGGAGCGGAGATATAAGCGAATGACCGATTTCGGTGATCTTTGATCCTGAATATCTTCAAGCGCATACATGGTATCATACGGAACTCTTGACAAGTTATCATGTATGCGTTAATGAAGAGGTTTGCATCAAAAAATTAGAAACTAATTTTCAAACTAAACTTTGGATTTTAGAAAAAAAAAAAAAATAATAAGTCTGGCATGAAATATAGAAACCCTCGGGCGCAGTCAAAAGTTATGTCGCAGAAAAAAACTAAAGATGCAGAAAGTTACTTTTTTACTCGCAGTTTTCAAAAATATATGAAACCCATGAGGTTAAAAATTCGTTCCACTCTAATATATATACAATACAATACTGCAATATACACATATCTGTTGTAGTAAAAGAATGTGTGTGGTATGGTAATGGAAGCTGTAGCAATGAAATGTGTTCCATCGTATTTGGTATGCGATTTTTGAACTGAGTGAGAGTGTCACTTTAACCGTGCGAGATAGCTACACATATATCTTTTTATAAATTTTGTTGTGAAAATACTATATATATTAGTAGGAATATATTCTTTTTCGCTTTATCCGAAGTTGTTTATCTGAAGTTTTTGATGTCTACTATTTTGATGATGTCAGCGTGTATGTTGGATATGTATGGTTTTTAATTAAATTATTCAAATATTAACCCCATTTTACGTTCTAACCATTAAAGTTTATGTTGAATATACCAAGTCAATATATTCATTTTTATGGAATTTATGAAAGTTCTGTTATTTTGTTTACTTTGTAAGAGGGTTACAAAAGATATGTCGGCAATGAATATAGAACCGATTTTTTTAATTTTAATAAAAAAAACGAAACATTTTTTTTTAATTTTTGCCACAATACCAATTGATACACGTAGAAAAATTAGAAATATTTCGTGAAATAAGTGAAACAAACAAGCGCCGCAAAATTATTCTTCATCAAGACAATACTAACTTGAAGTGTTTTTAAGCACTCAAAACATGGAATCAATGTGTCAATCGGCGTACATTCCTGATTTGATACCCAATGACTACTTTTTTTCCCGCATATCGAGAAAAAAACTGCATGGACAACGGTTTTCGAAGCCAGAAGAAGCTGTTGTTGTGTTCAAAAACTATATTTTGGAGGCGAAATGATATACGCATTATTCAAAAAAAAAAAAATTAAGATATTAGATACGTTTTTTCATGGTGTGAATGGCGCTGATGATTCTACTCTTGATCAGAAGTAGTTTTTTCTGACTAAATATTTACTTTTCCAAAATTATATCGTTTAGTGCTGAAGCTTGGTACTGATCTTGTTCTTTGTTATAGTCGCGATAATATTTTCCAGCAACAACATTGTAGTGCTTCTTGTCGTAGAGTTTCGAAAAAGCCTCGTTCCAAAAGCAATGAGCAGCTATTAATGGATTGAAAAGTTAATTGAAATTTGGGTTTAAGCATATTCTAGATTTACCTGAGATCACCAAACGTGGTGAAATGATTGTGCCACCACAAATGTGTCCAAAAAAACCTCCGAAATCGCTATAGATGCCTACATGCCAAGGCACCTCATAGATATTAATTGGATGACCACCTCTAGAAAACTGTGTAGTGGCCGTTAACACTTTGCCACATTGCATTTTGCATATCGACCTCTTAAAGTTCCAATCACCACGTAACTCGCAAACCAATCTTGTTTCCACATCATTTTGTCGCGTAAAGCCAGTGGCACAACCAACACGTGCCACCGTTCTGGGTGGTACAGTATCAGTGCATGTTACCTGGCCGCCATCTCGTTCACAGTTTATAAAGGTAGAGAGTCCTTTTAGATCAACGCTGCTGCAGAACTCTAAGTAAATTGGAAATAACGAAAAATAAGAAGGCATTGTTGATGTAAATTGAAAGTTGAAATGATTTCCGTAAAAAGTGCTTACTCTGGCAAGTGGGCAAAGGATCCTTCCATTCGCTACCCAAGCAGAAATTTATTAAACTTCCCGATAACGTATAACCCTGCTGACACTGGAATTTAACAATAGTATTGACCGAAACCACTGAGCCCAGCAGTAGAGTTCTTCCGTGTACATCTGTGATAATCATGTTTGGCTCTCTTGGTAGCTGACAAGTATTTTGAGTTGTTTTTGTTGGAGTTGTTGGAGTTGTTGGAGTTGTTGGAGTTGTTGGAGGCAACTGAGTTGGTGGAGGTGGCGGAGGGCCAGATCCTTGATTGCCTCCACGATTTGTAGTTATTCTAGTGATGTTTTTGCCAATATTACGACGCCGCTGCGTAGCACAGAGTTTGGCCGATTCATCGGAACCGTCAAAACAATCGTCTACGCCATTACATCGCGCTTTACCAGCTATGCAACCACCATAGCCACATCGAAACGCAAATTGTGGGCAGCTGGTAGTCGAGCAGAGCTCGACTGTCTCATCGGAACCATCACGACAGTCTGCGTGGCCATCACATCTATTCATATTCTCAATACATTCGCCCGTTTCCTGGCATTTGAAGTAAGAATCGCTGTTGAAAAATAGAAAACGTATCTATAATATGCGGATATTTATATTTTGGATATCAGACAAACAAGTACGAACCCACAGTCGCCCATAAGTTGGCGCTCCAGAGTCAAAATTTCTGAACTCGATGCACAAAGGTGTGGCATTTCATCCGAGTTATCGGCGCAATTTTTTTTAAGATTGCATTTTGCATTTCCTGCGACGCAACCGCCGTACGTACAGCGAAATGCAAATTGAGCGCAGGGAATAGCTATGCAATTTTCGGCAATTTCATCGGAACTGTCATCACAATTCACCTCACCATCACATAGATAATCCCTATCGATGCACTGACCATCATCACAGTCCCATTCATCCGAAGTGCACGCTCCCAGAACTGATTTATATAAGTAAAATAGTTAGAATAGTCTGACACGCTCGACTAGAGCCCAGAGTAGTAAAAAAAAACAAAAAAATTCACTTTATCCTTGCTGTCTACAAAGCTATCGAGTCTACTCGCTGAAAATTCAAATTTGCAAAGGAACAAACGAGGGCAAGATGAAAAGTCATTGAAAAATAAAACAGTTGGTGCCACAAGTTATTTAAATTTTCAGACTGATATGTCATATACTTCAATTTTAACTCACATTAAAGCAAGCAACCCTGAACATTATTGTAAAGATGGAAAAAAATTAATTTCGATTCAAGATTGGAACGATTCCCAAATGGTTTACTAATTTGCGTTGTGGTAGTATGAGCACAAAGGTCACGACCTGACGTTCTAGTCGACTGCTTGAGGTTACAGCGACAGAAATCATCCATTAAATCCAGTGGACCATCTGTGAGTGAAAGTGCACGATAACTGAGGGCATCTCTGTTTACAACACCTTGTGACAACTTCATAGGAGTGCTTGGGAAGGTTCAAACGCAATAAGAAGGAGAAATCAACCATGGAGGATGCATGGATAGATCACAACATACCAGACCCTAAAGAACTGTCGAAAGAGTAGACTAATCTTGAAGAATAGAAGTCCAAAAGAAGAATGTCGGCCAATAAAATCATGACGACGCTTTTTTGCAAGGTTAGACGGAAGAGGTCTATCTCAGGCATATGCCAGACGAAACGCACATGGTCTCGCTCTGGATAATCATGATTAAATTAAGTCACTTTGATAGTAGTATTGCCAAACATAGCCAGGAAAATATGATGTATTCTCGGCCGATCATAATCCAAATCAATCTCGGTACTGGAGATAATCTACAGTCTTAAGTTAAATTGAGTACATGGATTCATTTAAAGAAAGAACATCTGAAACAAAATTAAATTCACCACAAGCACTTCTTAGCGGTTCATTTTGCAAGTAATTTGTTCTACAAAAGTTCATGAAAAGTAACTCAAAAGATCTGCTTGGGCGAAGAGGTATATTAAAATAAATTCTACTTGAAAAATATAGACTGTCTATATATCCATGCAGAATTAAAAAAAAATAAGCTAACATTAATAATAGGTGCGTTTTTTTGGCATCGCTATATACGCTTGTGTCCAAAAAAACGCTCATCGGCGCTTAATATTTCGCTTAACTTTTTTTTCAAAACTTGGCAGCATTGAGTGTTACTGTCAAATATTGAACATTATTTGGTCTGTTCGAGTACTGATAATTTGTGAAAATTATCACAAATTATCAGCTTTTGGCGTTCGAGTACGCAAGAAACTTGCAAAGTGAGAGAAATTGAGAGCGCAAAGTAACAGTTGACTTGGAGGGGAAGTTGCAAGTTCCTGCTGTAAAGATTTTTGCTGCAAACGCAAGCTAGAAAACAGCTGATTTAAGTCAGTTGCAAATTGAACAATCAAACAAATTTAGTTAAACTGATGTTCACAAACCGGAGGATTGACTGCTGCAGTCGTCAAAATATGAAAAGTATCTTAAATTTTTGTAGAAAACGTTGCTACTAACGTTATTTATCACTTCTCTTATATCTTTGTGTCTAAAATCTCCTTTAAAAAAATAAAAAAATAAAATACACAATTTCCTTTTGTTTTTCATTCCACTTGAAATGTAATCAGCTGTTATCGAGGCTTGCAAGTTTTTGCAAATTTTGCGTTCGCGTACTTCTTTGGATATTTTTCTATTTGAGAGAGAATTGTGCGTTACTCTCTTGCAAGCTGCTGCTGGATATTTTTCACTGGAGAAGTACGCGAACAGACCAATTATTTATAAGCACAAATTGACAAAGTTTATTTTTATCTAACGGTTTTCTGCTCATTTCTCCTCAATTCTCAAACATTTTCTGCTCAAAATGGACAGCTCTGAGGAAACTGAAGTAATAATACTAACAAATTCGTATCTGCATAATACAGGTCTCAAGAACTCTTCCTTTTGATGCTTCTAGCAGCAGCGGATGTAGAAGGCATCTCAGGCTCCAGTTCTGGTGACTCTGGCACATTGAATGGCTCAAAGAGGTACTCCACTTCCAAGTCAATGTCCACATTGATTTTCTTTCTGGCATGCTTGAATTGAATGCTTGAAGGAGACGACAGCACGTTTCCCAAGAATGGACAAGTGGTCTCTGTGCACTACACTGGAACTCTGGCTGATGGAAAGAAATTTGATTCATCGCGTGATCACCAAAGGCCTTTCAAGTTCACCATTGGCAAAGGCGAGGTAATTCACGGCTGGGATGTGGGTGCATTCTGTACCATTGCCATTGCCATTCTGTGCAAATAGAATATATTTTATCATTTGTTGCTTTGTTTACTATTGATTGTGATTTTTTTTTTTTTTTTTTTGTGACATAAACATGGTTGTTTTTCAAAAAGTGATGCCAATAAATTACATAGACTATCATTTTCTTGATCTGGCAATAGTGTTTCTATCGGCGACTATGAGCTAAGCGGCTATAATTATACTGTCTTAGCTAAGCAATTTTTTGTATGAAAAATATTGTTAAGCGCATATAGCGATGCCAAAAAAACGCACCTAATATATCTCCGATTTTTTAAAGTTTATTTATTTATTTATTTATATATTGGCCAAGCAAAGCAATTTACTTTTTCTAACAGGTTTTTATTTTTATTTTTTTATTTATTTTTTTTCTCTCCCCTTTCCCCTCTCCCCTTGTTTTGGTGTTCGAAGATATGCAATTCGATGTTAGTCCCAAGCAGTTTGGCTTCAGAGAAGGCCCATCAACAGTGGATGCTCTGATTTATTTTCTTACCTTCGTTAATAAAGCATTGGATGATAAAATGCATACTGCGTCACTTTTTGTCGACACAACAAAAGCGTTCGTTATTGTGGACCATACGATTCTTCTGCAAAAGTTGTATTCCATTGGATTTATAGGTGCTATTCACAATTGGTTTAGCTTGTATCTTAGCACTCGAACACAAAGGGTTAAAATTGGGGTTACTTTTAGCAATGCAACTCACATAAATGTAGGTGTTCCGCAAGGCTCTGTGTTCGGACCGATTTTATTCCTCATTTACATAAATTCAATTTTCTTACAAAATTTACGTGGAAGAGTAACTGCTTTTGCAGATGACTTTGCTATCTTATATAAGTCCTTATCTGTGCTTGAGCTTACAGCTGACATAAGCCATGATTCTGATATCTTGCGAAAATGGGTCTGTTCTCACAAGCTTATTATAAGCGAAAAAATAAAACTTATGTTTTATAAATTTTTACGTTAAGATTTGATGGAAATTAACACTTTGCTCCGTGCTGTTTTTGAAATTAAGCTTTCCTAAACTTCTGGACCAGAAGTCCCTATTTTTGAACGATTTTCAAAATCTTGGCTTGGTTTAAACCAACAATCGTTTACAAGTGGAACTAAGAATGAAATTGTTTTATTAAAAATAACTTCAAATGATTGCGAGAACATAAAAGAGTTTTGCAAAAATCAATTAACTATGGCGCAGACTATATAAAGTTTGTTGAACTTGCATTGATATTTCTTGGAGATAGGCATTTTAAATTTAAAACATCCGGTGCAACAAGTAACCCCCGATGGATGTCCAAAGCGATATACTATCCAAAATTAGTTTTGTTTCGAGACGAGTTTTCACTCACCAAAACTGAAAAAGTGGCTTAAGAGATATTTACATTTTTTTGGTTGAAATCTACATACATAAAAGCTTGGTTTGGATGTACATTTGCAATATCAGCTCCGCATCAAGACCTGAATTTTATTAAAAGTACGATAGAGTATGCAAAAACAGATTCCACAATTTCAGCTTGTGTTATTCAAAAATGAGTAATCACTTATGGTATAACATATAGCTGATGAAGCAGTAGCTTTGGCATTGTTTGACTCAACAGTATCTTTGGAAGAAAAACGAGCAATGATTCAAAAACTACAATCCTAAGAACCTGCTGTAAGCTGAAAAACGGAAGAAACTATGTTGATTTATCAGATTTCCATAAATTCACTCGAGGGGACTTCGTTTCAGAAAACCAAAACACCTTTTCAATCGGTTTGAATTGTCTGCAGAGTTGATAAAAAATTATCCGTCCACTTGGGAATTGGAATGGAGCTTCTGTCGTGATCTGTTTGTCGTAAACGATACAGCAGAAAGGGGAAAAAAAAACACAGGTGCGTCACTGGACACACGAGAGAAGCGAAGCATTTTCGAAATTTCAAAGATTTGAGAATTTAATGTCTTTTTTCGATTAAAATAATTTTTGAATTTAAAATTTTAAAATAGCAAAGTTTTTCGTTTTTGTATGGGAGCACCCGTAAGGAGAGGTCGGAGGGGATAGGTCCTCAAGGGAAAAATGTTCCCTTTGCAAAAATAATGGGGGTTGATAATACATATTATCCTTCTCCGGCCCTCCTGTTCAGTTGTAGGGAATAAATATACAAAAATCATTAAAATTGTTTGTAGCGTAACGACATCTAGTAGTAAGTAGAAGCAACATTTGTGTATTTTAGTACTCTTGTTTGTATAGCTAATACATAATCTATAGTGGTTATTGTGTATTGGCTAATGGTTATTGTAGGAGATGAAGGCTTGTAGCCAATACAATTCCTATAAATAGATTATTTTGATCTACTGCAACATAGCTTTAGTTAATTCTTGATATTGAATCAGCAATATTTACCAACAAAGGGTTTTGGTTCGATGGCTTAAGCTCTAAACTATCAGCCGACGGGCATGAGTTCAATTCCTGCAGCAGGCAAGAAATTATTTTTAATTTAACATTTTCTGGTTCAACTGATGCAAGCAAAAAACAATATCTATTCTAAGAAAAAAGGTGTCGGAAAAAAGTGTCGTTTTTTCTGATTTCACTCTAGCAAATCGCAGAACGAGGCGTAAAAAGCTTCGCTTCAAAAATCGTTCAAGATTTTAATAGAGTTTTGACAAATGATTAAATCGGTTGTAATAAAATAAAATTTAAAATTGGACAAACCTTAAAAATTTTGAAAAAATCATAAAAACAAGTCATTTTTCATTAATTTTGGTAGAAAGTATTCTTGTTTGGAGAATATATATCTATAAATTACAGATCTGCTATAAATAAAGTCCGTTTAGTTTAAAAAAAAATTAAAAGCCATAAAATTCACGTTTTTTCCATAAAAACAACAAATATGGCTACTATTGACCGTTTCCGGGTCCATAAAACATAATGGGATCGGTACCAAATTAAATATTTTTTTTTTAGATCTAAAAGAATAAGAATCAGGCCAGCGCTTTTGCATTTATTGATTTTAAGATTTTGTCATATAAATAAGGACACCTCTAGTGACACCCTCGTTCGATTTATTTAAATCTCTGCCGATATTACCCATAAAGCACCTATTCTACTATAAAGTTCTGAAACCATTTTTTAAAGACCAAGGCAACTTGTTGAACCACACAGAAAGACGGTATAATTTTAGGCGAGTGGAATCTGTCGTTATTCCTCCCTTCCGAACTACAAGTTTTTGCAAAAGCTACTCAGTTGTAGCACGCAGATTGTTTAAAAAACTACCAAATCATTTAAAGGTCATCAGAAGTGCGAGTTCGTTCCTGAGGCAAATAAAATCATGGCTATTTAATTATAACTTAAACGGCATTGAAGAACTTCTTCGAGCTATAGTTTAGTTAATATACTTGAAGTTTTTTTTTATGTATATGACTCTGTTCCCTATATATATCTCTCTCTATATGTATATGACTCTGTTCCCTCTATATATCTCTCTCTTTTTCCTATCTTTCTTATTTTTCCTTCCCTTCGCACATTACTAGTATAGTTTATAAGCTAATGAATTATCTGAACTCGTGATAGGTAGCACAGTAATATATCTTACTTCACCTGTCACTACCATTTCTCCATCTTTAGAATTATCTTAGCTTTATGGTAAGAGAAATGTGAATAAAATTGAATTGAATTGATTTAGGCGTAGTCCGCCCACCTGAATGACATGATTTTACGAACACGTCAAAAATAAAAGGCAAGAAGAAGAGAACAAATAAAAGTAAAAGCTACTTACTTAAATACTAGTATATTTTATTCATATTTAGTCGTAGAAAAGGAATGAGGAGAAGGAAAGTAAATAGAAAGAAAGTTCAAAGATTGGGTTGATTAGGTAGAGAAAGAGACTTGGATATAGATCGCTTGAATGATGATTTAGAAATGGAAGGTGAGTAGTGGTTGGAAATACTATTAAATTCTGTACAGCAACGGCTGATGGGTTCATTACTTGCATATGCAGTATGATGCTGATATTCAGTTAACAGCCGAGTATGTCTTGTACGTCTTATAGGGTCATTGAGGGTAATCTTGTTAGAGATGTATTCGCAATTCGTTACACCGTTCAGAACATCGAAAGTAAAGCATGAATCCAATACCGTTCTTCTTATTGATAGCGGCATAAAATTTAATAGGCTGAGTCTGTGTTCATACAGTGGAAGGCTACAATATTCGCGGGGGTTCTAAGTCTCTCTCAGAGCGAATAGGACAAATTTCTTTTGTATGGATTCGATTCTATCACATTGGGATTCAAAAGCTGGATTCCAAATAATGCAGCCATATTCGAGTATTGGGCGCACTAGTGTACAATACAGGGATGTAGTGACCCATACATTCTTGAATTCATGTGCTCGTCTGTTAATAAATCCGAGCTGTTTGCTGGCCCTGGATACAATCTTATCATAGTGTAGATTAAAACGCAGTTTCTTGTCCAAGACCAACTCCAAGGTCAACTATATAATTGACCCTGTTAAGTTCGATATTGTTGAGGCGATAGTTGTAATTGGTAACTTGGTTTCTACGGGAAAAACTTATCACGTTACACTTATTTACATTGAGGTAAAGTTTGTTTTGGGTACACAAGGTCTCAAGAGCTAAGAGGTTTAACTGTAAGAAGTTGACATCTTCCTGCGGTTTAATTACGTGGTACATTTTTAGGTCGTCCGCATACATAAGATGTGGAATATCCTTAAGCACTATGGACAAGTCGGATATGAAGATATTGAAGAGAAGAGGACCAAGGTGGCTACCTTGTGGTACTCCAGAGGAGACTTCGATTTTCTTCGACAAGATTCCTGGGAATTTAACATATTGAGATCTACCATGGAGATAAGTTGATAGCCAACTAAGTAAAGATCCAGAGAAACCGAATTTTTCTAGTTTATTTATTAAGATGTCATGATCAACACGATCGAAGGCTTTACTGAAATCAGTATAAATAGCATCTATTTGGTCTCTTTTCTCCATCTTGCTTAAAACGTCAGAAACCATGATCATGAGGTTAGTGGTGGTGGATCGACCTTTTCGAAACTAGTGCTGCTGATCGTTTTGTCGAAGGTTGGCAAGGCGTGTTAGCTTTTCGCATATAATTTTTTCGAATAGCTTTGGGATGGCTGACAAAATTGCTATTCCTCTATAATTTTCAACAGAAGTTTTTTCACCGTTTTTGTATATTGGAATTAGGTGGGAAGTTTTCCAATAAGAGGGAAACACTCCAATAGAGAGTGAGTTAAATATTATATATAAGGGCAAAAGTAGTTGGTCTAAGCATCGCACCAATAACGTGGGGGGAATTATGTCTGGTCCAGGTCCTTTGATTGCATCTAAACCCTTTATTGCACTTGATTTGTCTTCTCTTGTCAAGCTGAAGTTTTCAACACTGTGTTGTGAATTCTGAGTGGGGGGAAAAACATCAGACTGAGTAGATGGTGGACAAAATACCTCCTTAAAATGATCTGCAAAGACGTTACATAGTCGGAAGATTTAAGAGCTGGAATCGATATTTATAAGGTATTAGGTGAAAATCAGCTCTACAGTAAATATTGCTTAAGCAGAATAGAAGAAATTTTATCTGAACTGACTCAATGTCGTCAATGTAGCAACCGTATCGTGGACACCATACAATTGAAGCATATTCTAAGATAGGCCGGTAGATATTATATGATTGCTTGGACAACTGTTGGTTACAGTATTTAATCGAAGTATAGCGTCTAAAATCACATATGCTATGTGTTTTGTGATATACTTTAAAATATTTAGATTCCAAGTTTTTCCATGTTCGTAATTCACTAGTATACCACACGGGGCCCGAAATCATAGAGGCTTTTCATTGAGGAATAGATATTTGAAAGCAATCCTTGAGCGTTGAATTAAACGCATAGACCGTGGCATACAGCTTCTGGGACGATAAAAATTTTGTATTGAAATTCTGTATACATAGATGACCAATTTATAACAATTTATAACATAATTAGTTCTCTTAAAGTTAAATTCGATGAACGTTTGAATATCATGGTTCTGCACAGATGATTTAGGAAAATTTAAATTGATTTCTATAGTCGGATTGGAGTGAGAATCTTCAGAAGGAACAAGAGAATTGGACCTTAACACTGAAACAATATTGCTTCCATAAAATAATGCCAAATGGGGCAAACGATTATTCTTGCTTAAGTGTTATGTTTATACGGAAGATTATACGGAAGGGATCGAAAATTTAGAAAACTCAGGTCAAGCCAACGTGGTGGTCCAGGGTTCGAGTCCCAGCCAGCCCATGGGCCTACGCTTTAACCTTTTTTGATTTCTTTCCTGATTTCCAATCACCTGAAACTATATATTCATCAATTCTTGCACTCGAAAGATGTACATAGTTGGTTAAAGAGAAGTTTGTGGAGAGGATCACTTAGGAACTTGAAGTGACTTACGTCCCCTTATGCCTTACCAAAACCTGGACACTTTTCTCAGAATAAAATTCACATATTTTTATGGCTAACCGGCACGCATAACATCGCATCTTTCAAAACATCCTTTACATATTTTACTTGATTGCTCCGTCTTTTCCACTAACCTATCGCCTCATTTTCGAATCAAGGTAGACTTGTCTGAATAGGTTTATCACCTGAAAAACTTGGTTCAAATCTAAAAAAACAAAAACAGGTGATTTATGGCCATATTTTGTAAAACGCACATAATCACTTCACTTCGGGTTTTCTTATCTGGTAATATCCCAGCAGTTATTTTGGAGTCAATTGAAAAAGTGAACTAGTTCATTTCTAGCGCAGTTCGAAGTAGCTCTGAAAAAGTACAAAAGGCGTTCAGTGTAGAACAGTTATCTTTGCTTTTGTTTTCAAAAGTATTGCTGACAAAAAAACGCGTTATTGCTACTTTTTAAAATTTGCTGCGCACAAGAAAAAATATTGAAAAAAAAATTTTTAAAGACAAAATGTTTTCTGGATTGTGGATGGACAAGATGGTACAAATGAGATCCTTAGGACCTTTCCATTGCACTTAATTCTTACACTTTTGATATGTTCACTTTAAAACTAGTTAAAAAAGAACCACTTTCAGGCTACTGAGAAAGCAACCAGTTTAAAAATGTTCCTAATGCAACTAGTTCAAATATAGGGAAAAAGGAGTGTTTCTGGGGACAATTGTCTTTCCTATGACATCAACAGGCAAAAAGAGTCAGTTCGTTCAATGTTAAAGGGTATTGTAGTGGAACTAGTACAGGTCCTTTTTGGAACTAGTTCAGAACTATTTCAAATTTGGTCCACTTTTCTGCTGGGATATTTTAGTAGAAAATTTTTGAGTGAGAGAGAGACTTTGTTTTACTTCATATGAAAAAGGTATTGCCAGACTGAAAATCTTAACGCAAGTGACTGCATTAGTTTCACAAAATATGGCTATTAAAATAAAATATGTAACAAAAAACAATTCTTGTTTCGATTTTCAGGAGCTTTGCAAATTAGTATTGTATGTCTGTAAACGATATCCTTTTATGCCGTTGACCAATTTCAGGCAGATTTGTACGCCCACTTTCCATGTAACCAAAACAATAGATGACATTTTAGATATAATGATAAATAGAATTTGACACAGGCCTAATTTTGTCAGTACTAATTAGTATATGAAAAGTGGCGGGCTTATACACTGGAGTGGCACTTTAATTTTTAATGTCTACACTAGGGTAGTGCTATTGGTACACGGTTGTGTACAGTTTGTTTCAAACAATATGCAAAAAATAGGCCGGTATAAGCAAAAGAGATTGGAAATATGCAGAAAACTATATATTTACTTTAAAATTCATAACTCGACTATACCCTTTAAAGTGAAAAGCTTAAAGTTTGCATGTTTTAAACTTTCTTGTTACTAAAAAGATGAAACTTTGGAAAGTTCTCAGTGACAAAATAGGTTTTTTGAACGAATATGAATGACGAATACTGCTGTCATCCTCAAAAGAATGAATTGGGTTCTCAGTCAACTACAGAATATCGTTGATAAACACCAGAAACAAAGTTGGAGATAAAACTGAACACTACGGTTCTACTGCATTGATGGTTTGCTCTCTGGGCGAAATGCCGTCGACCACGACACGGATTAATCTGTCATTAAGGAAGCACGAAATTCATCGAGTTAATTTACTACCGACACCATATGCGATTATGACACACTCAGTCAAACGGCTTTGAAATATATAGAGCAACAACCGTACTCTCATCGAATAGACGAACGGATTGGTTGGATTTCTCTGTCAGGATCGCCATGAGATCACCAGTAGAGTGAACCCTACGGAAACCATATTGGCGAACACTATGCAATTCGTTATGTTCCAGATAGTTCATCAGGTGGAAGTTTATTACACTTTCCACGAGCTTGGCAAGTGTAGAGCCTATCGCAATGGGCCGATAGTTGGCGCAGGGTTCGCGGCAACGACCTTTTTAGGTACCGGCTGGACATTTGCAATCTTCCAACAAGATGTTTATACTCCTGTCATCTAGGAGACGTTGAAAGGACAATGGGACAATTAGGCGTGGCACGACACATGCAACTGAAATATATTTTCACCAATAACGGTGCCAGAAGGAAAGTTACAATAGCAACATTAAAACTATTGTAGCTTGATCAAGCAAAAATTGAAACTACGTTTGATTATGACTACTGTACCGTGATTGTTCTAGTGGATGTTGCTCCTTCCATACAAAGTCTATAATTGTGAAACGAGTAAGGTTAAAGTTAATATTAACAAGAGGTGTAGAGCTGGGCGCTTAGCAGTTATCATATGTTGAGGTTTGTCATTATTAAACGTAGGAATTTACTATGGAAATTTATAGAATTTTATTCAGTAATTTTTCAATCGAAAATTTTTCAAGCTTTCAATCGATGCTACGATGTACCTTCTGAGACGTGCGTGTGTAACATAATCGAAAAATTCCAAGCGGCTGGCTTAGTGTAAGATGTAAATACACCAAATTGATTTAACCCTCCAATTGACCAATTGAAATTAACCCTCTACTGCAAAACAATGCTTTTAGGTACACTAACGTTTGTATTCAAATCTAGAACTGAAAACCTTTTTACCAAATTCAGAAATCAAATCATAGATTACATATCGGTTCTATGCATTTCGGGTAACATTTTTTGTAACGAAAATTTTTTCTAGCCTAGGGTATTTTGTAATTATTGTCAATTGAATTTGTAAAAGTAAGCGTTTCGCACGCAAAAATCATGCATTAGAGGGTTAAGCGAGTTCCTGAATTCGCTTGATTTGCCGGAGTGACACCGCATATTCTTCAGTTAAAAGTTGGAGCACCGATTATTATGCTTAATTATGCAATGGTACCCGGATTGCAGTTAAGAGACTCATGAATAATGTGTTTGAAGCAACCATCTTAAAAAGCAAATTCAAAGGCGAAGATGTTCTAATTCCACGTATTCCAATCATTCCATCCGCTACACCTTTCGATTTTAAAAGGCTGCAATTTCCAGTAGGTCTTGCTTTTGCAATAACCATTATTGAGGCGCAAGGTCAATTCGAGGTCGTTCGAAGTATGCGGCATAAATCTGGAAACTCCATGCTTTATACACAGCCGACTTTATGTTGCATGCTCACGAGTGGGCAAACCATCTGTAATTAACCCTTGAACACATTTCAAGTTTTGACTTATTTTTGGCATTTAACTTGAGTTTTCTCATTTCTCATTTTTAGTATTTAACTTTGGTGTATTTAGAGACTTATAGTAGAATTTTATGACATTTTTTTTTTTTAATATTTTAATCTGTTATATCCTTGTTTTATGGGTCATTTTTGCCTTTTTTTTAATAATGGGTCAAAAAAGACCCATAAATTGAGAAGTTAGGAGGTTAAAATGTTCCACAAAAATATTTTTCGTAGTATTTTACATAAATCCTTCCAACACATTCTATACCCAAAATGTAAGGATAACATGATTTCCTATGCCGATTCACTATAAGAATGTTAAAAAGGGGAAAAATTAAATCCCCCCTAAAATAAGACTCATACGTAAACTTTCAAAACGCCGATACACGTGTATTGTTTTTTTGTCCCCTTTACCAGAATACATTGTCGGAACCTTGTTATTTTGAAAAAAAATGTATTTTGTTGTCCAGTGTAATAAATTAATACGATAGTAAATAATTTATTCGGATCTACATTAATAACTGCCGTATTTGTGGATCCAAAAATCTGCGAGTGATTTAGGAGAAGTCAATGCACTCACAACGAGTAACTGTATGGTGCAGTCAATAGGCTAGAGGCGTCATAGGGCCGTACTTTTCGGAAAATGACGTTACAGTCAATGGAGTGCATTACAGAGGTATGATAAACAATTGTTTGTGGTCAAGACGAAATGTTTTGCTCTGCGCATCTGAGTCAGCCGCTACCCTGGAAAACCCAGGTACATCAGCTAATACTTGTATAAATAACTGTTGAAATCATTTTTGCAATAAAGTAATTTTTGATTTATATGGATACTATTTTATACAAAACTGGATTTTTAAAAATTACGCAATGTTTTTGAATTACTGACCAATCAAATTACATTAAAAACGGTCCAAACTTTCCGCACAGCAACCAAAATGAGCCAACAATTCATTATTATGTCAACTTTATTTGAGAAAGAAGTTAAATAATAAAGTTGATTAACTTATGTTTATGACGATTCAATTTCTTTTTGCTCTGATCGCGTCGAAAATGCAAATTAACAAAAAACAATTTTGTTTTTCTCCAAGGAGCATTTAAATTCGCGATTTCGCTTCCAAAACCACATTTCTTTCATGACATCTCTGAATTTGAGGTGAGGTTCATTAACAAAAATAAATAAATTGAGATCAAAATAAAAACTGATTTCAACGCACATCAAAGCAGGAAACCATCAGCTGTGTGGAAAGCACTAACTGAGAGAAAAATCGAGTATGGCAATGCCGCTGCATTGCCGCATACAACACTCTAATCTATCTCAACTCAACTCACAGTTATCTCAACTTATCACCGCGCGTTGAGAAGATTTCGTTAACTAACTGCGATAACTTGATTTTCTTGTTTTACTACAAAAGCTTCTACTCAACGCTCCTTCGCTTACGTCTCATCTTGTCTCATTGCATCTACGCAAGACTAACTCACCTGTTTTGTTAGTAAAGAGGGCGACAAACGTTGATGTAAGTGCCAAAATTTGCAAAAAACTTATTTTACCGCTCTGGTTTTTCGCGCGTATCCACATCATATTGATAACAACATAAAAAAAAAACAATAAAATTTAAAACTTATCTAATTATATACAATATTTATAGCTCATTGATTATTTTTTTTTTTAATTCTTAATCGTATAAACTTCCACGTCGGTAGATACTTAGAGCGCAACTAAATTCAATTGGAATTTCTTATCACTTGAAGACGAACGAATATTGAAAAGCATAACAAAACCGAAACTAAAAGCGAAATACAACAATTTAGAGCCTGAGTGAGCAGAGCGAAGCTTAGCGAGAGCGTAAGTAACTTATATAAATCTTGAAGATTAAGCAGAGGCTATATATTCTAAATGGCTATTTCAATATTCAACAGAGTTCAGTATGCAAAGATAAAAAGCAGGGCTGACGATAAACTTACTTACTTACTTATCTGGCGCTTACAACCGTTGGTCGGTTTTGGCCTGGTATAAAAATTGCGCCAGCCATTTATTTTTTGTGCTTGCTGTCCTCAGTTGGAAACACCAAGCGTAGTCAGGTTGTCCAACACTTGACCTTTTCAACGAAGATATGGGCATCCTCTTCTGCGTTGACCACCACCGGGCACCGAGTCAAATATTTTTTTTTTGTGGAGCGTCATTTTCCATTCCCTCAACATGACCGGAGCCGCTCGATTCAAATGCGCTTAACTATGTCGATGTCAATGTACAACTCATATAGCTCTCGGTTCCATCGAATTTGGTACTTGCCATTGACGCAGATTGGACCTAAGATCTTACCAAGGATCTTTCTGTCAACGACTCCCAAAGTCTTTTCATCAGAACTGCTCAACGTCCAGGTTTATGCTGCATATAATAGGACGGGCATGATTAGGGACTTAAAGAGCATGAGTTTTATTCGTCGAGAGAGCGTTCTGCTTCTCAATCGCCTACTTAGTCTAAAGTCACACCTGTTGGCAAGAGTTATCCTTCGTTTTATCTCAATACTGATATCGTTGAAAAAGTTCATACTGGATCCCAGGTAGACGAAGTCGTTATCAACCTCTAAGGAGATGTTTTCAACAGTAACGTGGTTGCCAAGACGCTGGGACTGTTTATTTGTTGACACAAGGTATTTCATCTTATTTGAGTTCACTAAAAAACCCATTCAACTCGACTCTTTCGCTAATCTGGAAAATGCTGCACTGACTTCACGATGAACTTATGTTGCTAGAATTTGTTGATAGACTCGGAAACTATAAATATCTAATCAACAAAGTTACCATGAAGCTTTGGTTATATTCTTTTCAATGGAATTCTAGGCAGACGACATTTTGACTTGAGGAAGTAACGATTTACCGCGCAGATTTCC
>OX030949.1:142587807-142797807 GCA_943735915.1 Pherbina coryleti | reverse complement strand
CGAGAACATTCCGTTCATCGCCGTTCGGAGTCGGCGTTAAACCTGTAGGTCCGGTTCTCGGTCAATTGTGTACAAACTTAATAACACGCACAACACAATTGATCATAAGAAGCTCGGTCAAAGTCCTTTCAAGGGCTGAAATGACCAGTTATTTATTTTTTAATTCCATTTCACCGAGTTATTAGTCCATGCAACGCTTTTGCATTAAGCACTTGACTCCCTGGTTTCAAGTGCTATAACTTTTTTTTGTTATTTTCGTTGAGGTTAAAAATCAACATTTGCTGTCGTAAAAGAAAATTCACTATAGCTCCTCTACTGAGAGAGTTAGAATTCATTGCAACAAAATTACATTTTTGTTGCATAGCCTTTGAGACTTGAAGGCGTTAGAAAAGTACCAAGTACAAATTGTTTATTTTCGTTTCATAGAATTTGCCGTAGCGCACGTGTTAATCGAGTAATAATAATTCCATGCAACCTTATTGCATGGTTGTTGCATTCTCAATTTTGGAGCGTTTCTGTCCGCAAACTTATGATGTTATTATAAGTAATAATTCCATGTGGCAATTATTTAAATTTTCGTTGCTTAAGCATCTCTCTTCGCGATTTTATCATAAGGTTTGTTTATTATTTTTCTTATGACTTCAAAGAACCGTATCTGACGTTCCATAACTTTAATCGTATACTCAGCGAGAAACAATTCCATACAATGCCGATGCATTTTGAAAAACAAAATGTGTTTAAAAACTTTTTGGAAACTAACGAGGTAAAACGTAACATTATCACGTCGGAAGTAATACAGTGAGAGGTTAAAATGCAAAGTGACTACAAGTTTATTCCGAATTGCATGGTCTTAGTGAGATGGAGCTTTGCCTGTTGCGGTATTATATCATTGAACATACGCCCGAATCATAAAAAGTTTCAATTAAAAAAAAAACAAAAAGTTTTTATTTAAATAAAATTATTTATATATTTTAACTATAAGTGCACTTATTTTTGTTGTTGCGCAAGCGACACAGACCACTCAGTAACGGACACAAGAAAAAGCGAACAAAAGAAAAAAATGATCAAAGAAAAAAGCTCTCAATGGAGATTCTTTATTGCCGATGCAAAAAATTTCAATATTTTGTTTTTTTTTTAACGGTACGATAGTAAGTTCAAAATATAAAATTATAAAAAATCCAAATCATAAGTATTTAGAACATATTTCTGGACTTTCATCAGAGTTATCGGCGCAGTCTTTCTTGTTATCGCATTTGGCATTTCCCGGAACGCAACCGCCGTAAGTGCAATGAAAGGCAAACTGAGCACAGGGAATAGCTTTGCAGTTCTCGGCAATCTCATCGGAACCGTCGTTACAATTGACTTCACCATCACATAGATTATCCCTATCGATGCACTGACCATCACCACAATTCCATTCATCCGCAGTGCACGCTCCATAAGCTAGAAGTCGAAAAAAAGAGATGTTTACAAATTAATTCTCATCACTACCATTACTTCTCAGAGCTTTTAGTAATAAAACAAAGTACTTGATAAGATATTTGAAGCAAGCCAAAAAGATCAGAGCTTAAAAAGCTTTGAACAGCTGGCAGTTGCAATACAAAGTTTTTAATAGACCTTAGCCCTTTGTATGCGAGACAGAAATTTTTTCCAATGTTCTTACGTAAAAGTTTATCAGATGTACGCACTCAACCGGAACCTTTTAGGCTTGTCTTATAGATTATTTGAGTTTTGAGAAACTTCAATAGTATGGTAAGAGCTAAGGAAAGCTATTATGTAGGCATAATATACATGCATTAAAATTATCCAAGCTTTATTTTGAGAGTCGTAATTCAAGTAAATAATTTAAAACAATAAAAAAAAACAAAAATGCCAACTAATTTATGCATGACTAAATAAAAATTTAAAACATTATGACATTTGTTTTGGGAATTTTTTATTGGAAAAAAGTTTTTAGATGCGATGCGAAGCACAATCAATCGTATTCCGCGGGTTGAGTTAATTGATGTTTATTATTTAAAGTAATTAATTTAAATCAAATTAAATGCCGATTATTCCGATTATCAGAGCTATTGCAATTGAACAGTTTCAAACGAGAAATCTAAGAAAAAATTCAATATGGTAATGCCGTCGCAGCAAAATCTTAGGCGTTGCAGAATAAACTGTTTATAAATAATAAATTGATAAAATATATATTTATGAATCTGAATATTTATCTTCATAATTTATAAGTTTACAAATATTTCAGTTGAGAAGATTTTTCGTTTTTAATAATGCTTCTGTCTCATCTTGCCTTGCTTTTTACGAAGACTTACCGGCTTTGTTAGTTAGGAGGATCATTAAAGTTGATATAAGTGTCAAAATTTGGAAAAACCTCATGTTGCTATATTTTAGGCGTATCAACTGCATATTCATAATTTGCTAAAAAACAACAAAAAATCTCATAAAATTAGATAGAATTTATTTATCTTCGTAGACTTATTCCATATTTACATATGCAAATTTTATATTTTAAAATATATTATATAACTTTTTAAATTCCCGATCTGTTATTCTTACACGTCTGTAGATACTTCTACTATTAATGCAACTGAAAGCAATAAGAAATTATAATCACTTGAAAGCAAGATCATCGTAAAAAAATAACAAATCCACACCGAAATCAAAACCTGAGTGCGAAGCAGAGCTTAGCAAGAGCACGAGTAAGCTTTGCAAATTTATTCACGAGAAAATCTATGTTGTGAGAAAAAGAGCATAATTGAAAAGTAAGCCCAATTGCATATAGTATTCCCACCAGTGTTGCCAGAAATTTTTGGGGAAAAAGGCTAGATGGGCTTTAAAAAATGGCAAGAAAAGGCTAGATGGCTTAAAAAAGGGCTTAAAAAAGGCGAGATTTGTTTACATTAGCTGCGTTTGATTCGCCAGCCTATACTCAATTCATGCCGCTTATTTCAAATTTTGTATGTGAAAACAACAACAAAGTCTACAGGTAGTTGAGTATAGAGTAGGTCAATTATCAGTTGAGTTGAGTAAAGTTGCATTGCCAAGTTCTTATTTTTTAGTTGGTTTGTGTACGGAATAAGTAAAATGTAATAGATTCTATCAAAATGTGATAGAATGACAACAACAAAATTATTTTCCTTTAAGGGAGGAGATACCTCATAATTTCGGAAAAATTTCAAATGTTTTTTCGAATTTTTCTTTAAAACAAGTTTTAAGTCATTTATATTGGTTTGAAATTGCATAGTGACCCAAAGATACAGCGTGACGTGAATAGGGTTAAAAAAAAATGATAAACTGCTTGTAGTGACCATATTCGCACAAATCCTTTGCATGGCTACAGCATTACTGAAATCTTCGAAGTTTTTACTGCACTATCAGAATTTTTGATTTGTTATGTATGCAAGAACAAAATAAGTTTTGGTGAGTCAGGATCGAGAGGCCTGGGTTTCAAAATTTCAGCAAACTTTGCTGCTGGAATATTAAGTGAAGGCTACACCTCCATTCTGAAGATTTTGAACCAACTGGGTATAATTATTGGCACCTATTGCAAAGTTTTCGCCGAAAATACCGATAAGGCACGTGTAGCGAAGCAGAAGCTCTTGGAGAAAAGAGTCTCTCCAAGAAAAAAGCAGCTCGGATGTACCTTCCGGAAGGATGTACCTACAAGTTGAAAGATATCGTGTGAATAAATATTTTTTTGGAGTCAAAACTTTTGAAAAAATAGTCGAATATGGACCTTCGATTAAACAGCCGATATAAATTTTAATTTTGAACTTTTTTGTTATATTACACTTTTATCCTTCTCTTCAAAATATCAGTACTCGAAGAAAAAAACCTCGTTTGTTTCATCTAAGTGGAAAAATTTTGATAGCCACAGGAGATACTCTGCAGACCCACCATTTACAGAAATATAGGAAAATGAAAAAAATGATCCAATTACCTCATACGAATAATTATATGTGCATAAATATTTCCATGCATTTTTTCTTCATCTGGAATAGTACAGTATTTTTATGCATGCAGTTTTTGTAATTCGTTGATATTGTTTACTAAATTTTAGCATGCAGTTCGGTTTTCCATTTAATGTACCGTTACATGAAAAATGTGTCGGTGCATTGAATGATCAGTAGTAAAGAATTATATGTGCATAACGCATTTAATTGTGTTTGGTTGTTTAATTGATAGCTTCAAGTGCTCGCATTGGAAATAATTGTTGCGAAATACAAGGTGAGGTGTTTTCCTTTTAAAGTCAATAAAGTTCATTTAATTATTTAATTTTAATTTTAATTTTATTTAGAAAAATAATGTTCACATATAAGACAAAGTCTTTTAAATGCAGTAAGAATAAGAAAATAACAACAAGTAATAATCAACAAGTATTATTACGTATAAAATATTAAAAATGCCTCGCGGAACGAGCCTTTCTGAACATGACCAGGGAAGAATACCGGGAATGAGTGAAAATGGAGCTGAAATACAAGAAATAGCCAAAAAGCTTAATAACAACAGGAACACAATAACAAATTTTTATAAAATGTCCTAGTAGTTATGGCACAGCTAGACGGAGTGGTAGAAAAACCAACATCGACACTCGGTGTAAACGAATAATTCAACATCTTGCAGTGGTGGAAGCAATGAGTAGCGGAATAGAAGAAGAATAGTTCATATATTACATGAAAATCCTAAAGTAACACATACTTCCATGACGCGACAACCTAACCTTTTGCCTCGACATATTAACGCACGTTTGCCTTCGCTACCAAGCACCAATTTTGGGATAAGGAATAGCGTTACGTTATCTTCAGTGACGAAAAAAAATTCAATTTTGATGGGCCTGATTGTCACAAGAAGTATTGGCAGCATAAGGATCAGTTGCAGCGCACCTGCTACCTGTGTGTCCATGGGGGAGGATCGGTGATGATCTGGGCTGCGTTTTGTTATGAAGGAAAGACTCCAGTGTGTTTCATATCAACATAAATGAATGCTGAAATGTACGTTAGTTTATTGGACAATGAACTAATACAATTTGCCGGCCAACTTTATGGTGATAATTGGACTTATCAGCAGGATAAAGCGCCAATACACTGTGCAAAGCATACAAAAAAGTTTTTACAGCCAGAAATATGCCATTTCTACAATGGCCAGCAATAAGTCTAAACTTAAACCACATCGAGGATCTCTGGGGAATCCTCTCTGGATAAGTATATAAGAATGGAAGGGAAGTTGAGACAGATAAAGAGTTAAAAATAGCAATAGAGCAAGAATGGCAGAATATCAGTCCACCCCCCCTTAAAATCCTTGATCAATTCTATGCCATTCCGGCCGAGCCAAGTTATTTTAAAAAAACGAAAGCATACAAATTACTAACATAAAATTTTATATAATTTTTTTATTATTAAGCTTGAAAATAAAGCAAAAAAACACATATACTGTGCACATATAATTACTTACTATGAAAAAAATTCTTTATGTTAAATTTTTATATAATATAAAGGACGATTGAATAAAGTCGTTTTTATGTTATGTTACTGTTGTCATAAAGAATATAACTGCAAAAGCAGAATTTTGAAACATTTTTATTTTAGCGCAAAAACAATTTGACCAATGGTGCACATATAATTATTTGTATGAGGTATGTTCTCAACTTGAAAAAAACTTATTAAACAAAACTAATTTCACCATGTCTAAGGATATCTCCCCCCTGAAGCAGTTTCTTCGTTTTCAATTTAATTTATTGACAGACTTCTTGTGGTCTGTCAAAACAAAAGTGTTGCCAACTATTGAGCAAGTAACAGCTAAGTGAGTAGCTATTTTTTTTCTTAATTGAGTTGAGCACTGGCGAATCGAACGCAGCTTTTATCAACTTGAAAAAAAATTATTAAACAAAACTAATTTCACCCTGTCTAGGGGTATCTCCCCCCTTAAGCAGTTTCTTCGTTTTCAATTTAATTTATTGACAGACTTCTTGTGGTATTTATATAATATGTGTAAATACCGTATTTTTCGGTTTTCTTGCTTGCACTCGGCTCCTTAAATTCTATTAATTAGACGAAGCACCATTGCTGGAGCTGGAAGTAGTCTCAGTTTCATCATTAGAACCACCTATTTTCTAACTCATTTCTTATAAAGGGTGGTTACATTTTAAGGGCCGATGTTGATTTTGAATAAAACACAAATTATTTAAGAAATGACTGTCATTTCTTTTTATCATGATAATATTGGTATGGTTCAATAATGTATGGAACAAAATATCGGCCAAATGGCCGCCGCTACCTCGGCGGCACACCTCCATCCGATGGTACAAATTTTCGATGACGCTGAGGCATAAGTGAGGTTCTATGCCGTTAATGTGCCGAATTATCTCATCCTTTAGCTCTTGAATTGTCGCTGGCTTATCGACGTACACCTTTTCTTTCAAATAACCCCAAAGAAAGAAGTCCACCACATTTGACAATCACATGATCTTGGTGGCCAATTGACATCGCCACCACGTGAGATAACATGGCCATTGAATTTGTCGCGAAAAAGAGCCATTGTTTCGTTAGCTGTGTGGCAAGTGGCATCGTCCTGTTGAAACCACATATCGTCCACATCCATATCTTCCAATTCGGGCCATAAAAAGTTCGTTATCATCTCACGATAGCGAACACCATTCACAGTAACTGCCTCACTGAACTCATTTTGGAAAAAATACGGCCCGATGATGCCGCCAGACCATAAACCGCACCAAACAGTCACTCTTTGTGGGTGCATTGGTTTTTCGACAATCACTCTTGGATTATCATTCGCCCAAATGCGGCAATTCTGATTATTGACGAATCCACTGAGGTGAAAATGTGCGTCATCACTGAAGATGATTTTCTTCGAAAATTGATCATCCACTGTTGCCATTTCTTGCTACCATTCTGACCATTGACGACGCTTGAAATGGTCAAGAGGCTTTAGTTCTTGAGTCAATTGCGCCTTGTAAGCGTGTAAATGCAAGTCTTTATGCATAATGTTCATCAACGACGAGCGTGAGAGGTGCAATTGTTGGGCACGACGACGAGTTGAGGTGGAGGGCTCTTCAGCCACACTATCGCGAACAGCAGCAATATTTTCTGCAGTACGAGCTGTACGAGCATGCACTAGTATTTTCACATCTCCTACAGACCCGGTTTGCTCAAATTTTTGCACGATTTTTAGGATTGTACGCACATTTGGACTATTAAATTGACTGAAAAAATCACGAAGTGCACGATATGCATTTTGATTTGAAAGCCCATTTTCATAATAAGCCTGAATAACTTTAACGCGTTGCTCGATTATGTATCTTTCTATGGTTCAAATTGAATTTGTCTGAAATTGAGAAATGTCAAATGAAATGTAGAAAAAAACTTGACGTTTAGGTGTGGTTCACATTCAACATAGGCCCTTAAAATTTAACCACCCTTTATTTATAATAAATATAATAAATTATAATTAAAATATATAACCTATGTCTTGTTATAGCGTTTCTGAGTTCCACTTCCTTTCAATTTTCGAATTTAATACTTCAGTTCTGTATCGATTTTTAGTAATCGCGCTCACATTTTAACCAATATGTGTGCCATGTACCAAATTTTTACCCATTTGCCTCCATTTATCTTCTGTGATTCTTGTGAGTTTTATCCTTTTGTGTAAAACCCTTTCAACAGCATTTTTAATTTTCATTTCCGGTTTATCAATATTTATTTTTTGTGTTCAATTTTATAATTCTAGATAGGATTATTATCAGTCACAGTCTCTTTAGTAGGTGTGCCACACTCATTTTGATAAAATCTTAATTAAATACTTATTAACTCACACAACAAGTATCACCCTTGTGAAACTATTAATATAATTTGTAGAGCCTGATTTATGGTCATAATTTAAGTATTCATAGCGCCTTATTTTCTATTTTTAAAGTGCCCTTATTGTGGAAAGTTGAAGTTTCATTCCGAAATTTTTGGAAGAGCATATTAAATGATTTGTGATCTCAAAACTAGCATCCCTTTTAAACTTGCGCTCTCTCACGTTGATGTCCACGTCTCTCATCAACGAATGCAAAAGTTGACCGTCAACTCTTGACCAATGTAAAAGGGGTCTTTGTGTTATGTCTATAGGGAGCAATGAGAGCTATAAGGCCATAGGGCGGAAATAAGAAACTGAACTTTCAAAATTTCTTTCAATCACCTGAGCGTGGAGTTTATTGCTCTGAGTTGAAAAGAAATAGTTGGCAAAAATTATTCGTATTCCGAAATCCAAACATCATTCGTTTACAACGATAAATTTCAAATATTCTCATAGCTTTCACATTATCTACATAGTTTGACTTTTATTTGCTCTGGATATATCTGGATACATCTGGATATATTTCTACAAGCTGGCAATATTGTAAAATAACTTTACAACAAAATTGACTCATCATTGACTCCTCAGTCAAAAATATTTATTCTACTTATACACAAGGTGTATTCAACAAGGTAGTCTCGTCTCGGAGTGGTGGGTACAGTAGCTGTCAAACATTAGAAGAGAAAACATAAGAACATAAGAAAAAAACAAAACAAACAGTGAATAGAAAACTGTCAAATGTGTTAAAATTCATAGTTTTCATTTTTGTGCGTGCTGAATGTTTATTAGTGGCGTCCGTGGCGTAGTTGGTTAAAGTGCGTGGCCGCTATGTCAAAGAACCTTGGAGACCCAGGTTCGAACCCCAGCCAGCGACAGAAAATTATTTGAATTAAAATAATTTTTCTGTACGGCCGCCACCTCTCTGCAGACAATGGCAAACCACAGAGAGTAATCAAAATGCCATGTAAAGCTTCTTGAGAATAGGAACATTCCGTTCATCGCCGTTCGGAGTCGGCGTTAAGCATGTAGGTCCATTTCTCGGTCAATTGTGTACAAACTTAATAACACGCACAACACAATTGATCATAAGAAGCTAGGTCAAAGTCCTTTCAAGGGCTGAAATGGCCAGTTATTTATTTTTTATTTTTTGAATGTTTATTTTTAGTATTTATCGTGAAGGTAAAATAACACTAAGGAACGCACTTCTCCTGGCTTCAACCGGAGTGGACCGCAATTATTCCCCGGAGGAATTATAAAATCCGTTATATAAAAATGCTTTTCGCAGACCCGCGCTGATTGGGAAAATGTTGTGGAACAAGCAACGTTCGAGCGATTGCGTCTTGCTTCATTAAGAGGCACACTAAAAGACGAGCCATTTTCTTTTTGAAAAGGCTTCTAGCAAATTGCACAACTTCTGGGCATTAAATCGCTTAAATAATTTTCATCAACAACACAAGTCTAATTGAAAATTTTGTTATTTGTTTTGCTTTTATTCGTTCAATAGCCGATTTTGACAGGTGCTGTACCCACCACAAGAGAGAATTTCAACTACTAACTCTACCTTCCTTAATATATCTTGCTTATACAGTTATTTATATAAAAATTAAAAAAAAACAATAAAGTTTTGTAAATCTTATACATTTTAAATTGTTTCTTTAATCCAACCACTACTTTTTGGATTAATGTAGAGCTTGAGAGAGCGAGTGTGGAGGAGCATAGCAGACATAAAACTTAGAAGCAAGCGAGTCCTGAGTTGATAGTCTTACGAACATTCGTAAGTTAAATTGAAAAATTCACGTATATTAAGTAAAAAATTATTTTTCTTCCGGTTTTTTTAATAGTATAAAGTCTCTTCATCTCTCAGATCCTCAATAAGTCGCTCAAAATAGTTCACATTCGTAAGAGCAACAACACCATCAACAGCACAATCTTGATCTCTCGCCGGCGCATGACTTATAATGCCAATCAGATAATGTGTTACTGAACCTTCATAATTTTGAGCCAGCACATAGCCGCCACCACTGTCACCACGGCAAGCCGATTTGCCCCACTCATCCTTAAGGCAGAACTTGTCGTCCGGTAATTCATAGTTTCCGTATTGCTCCAGCTGTTTTCTGCAATCGACATTCGAAATGGCGCTCATGGTAACACTTTGAAGTTCATCGGCCGCTGTAAGATTCTCTGTAATGCCCCAGCCAACAAATTTGCCGACCGTACCAGTCTCCACTTCCTTGCGAGCATTTCTTTCGAAACGTATACAAACCGGTCTAACCGATGCGGTGAATTTTAGAGCCGTTTCAAGACGCAAAACGGCGATATCATTACGATAGTTGCCAGCTCGATCCCTATAGGGACTTTTTTTGTAGGAGAGAAATAAGATAGAAAAAGAGAAACAATTAATGCTATTGAAATTAGGTGCGTGATCATATTAAATTTCAAGAAATGTTTGGGTAATTGGCCTGTTATGAAATTATAAAGGACACTTATGTTGTTAAGATATTAAGAGTATGATTCTATGATATTATCTATTATAACACTTCAGAAGGAAAATTGTGTTCTTTAAATAGTCATTTACGATAAAAATACCTGCAAAAACATTCTCGAAATTAAATAAAAAAGATTTTATAGGAAAATTAGACAATTTTTTTCCAAATCATATCAAAATATCATTTTATTTTAGTTCAATAAATAAAAGAGGTCAATAAGGAACAAAATAAACCAGAAGTTCAGAAAGTGTTACGGAAATGAACTTAAAACGGCTATAATAAGGATCTATCCAAACAAGGAGGATGATATTTGGTGTGTAAGTTAGTAGATATTTTAGTACGTAGGTGGTATTCTGACAGCACAAGGAGAATGATACTTAGAATATAGACAAATGGGTAAATTATAATGAGAGTGATCAAAAATTACAGTTACAAACCACTCAGTCAAATGTGTTCGCGAGATATTTAAAACGATAAAATTTTGCCTGAGCTTATGTTATAGATTTTGATATATTGAATTTTGATAAAGTTTAAATTCCTAAGGCAAAATCTGTTTCCAATAATGAGCGTGACACACCCAATCATACAAAAATTAATTAATAATAAAGTATAACATTTCGAAGTTGAAGTAGTTGAAGTAGAAGTGATTTTGACTTGATACTAGCTATTTCAAAATTTACAACTATACAATTACAGCTCCGTTGCAATGAAAAAAAAATAAAAAAATTAGATACATTTTTTTCATGGTTTTAATGGCGGTGATGATTCTACTCTTGATCAGAAGTTGTCTTTTCTGACCGTTTTTAGTACTTACTTTTCTAAAACTATATCCTTTAGTGCTGAAGCTTGGTACCGATCTTGCCCTTCGCTATAGTCGCGATAATATTTCCCAGCGACAACATTGTAGTACTTCTTGTCGTAGAGTTTCGAAAAAGCCTCGTTCCAAAAGCAATGAGCAGCTATTAACGGATTGACAAGTCAATTGAAATTTGGGTTTAAACATATTTTAGATTTACCTGAGATCACCAAACGTGGTGAAATGATTGTGCCACCACAAATGTGTGCAAAAGAACCTCCGAAATTGCTATAGATGCCTACATGCCAGGGCACCTCGTAGATATTAATCGAATGACCACCTTTAGAAAATTTCGTAGTGGGCAGTAACACCTTGCCACATTGCATCTTGCATATCGACCTTTTAAAGTTCCAATCACCATGCAACTCGCAAAGCAATCTTGTTTCCACATCACTTTGACGCGTAAAGCCAGTGGCACAACCAACACGTGCCACCGTTCTGGGTGGTACAGTATCAGTGCATGTTACCTTGCCGCCATCTCGTTCACAGTTTATAAAGGTAGAGAGTCCTTTTAAATCAACAATGCTACAGAACTCTAAGCAAATTAAAAATAACGAATAATAAGAAGGTATCATGTTGGTTTTTGGAAGGTTTATGTTGTTATCTCCACTGTCATAGCGGCATGCAAAAGATAAAATCTTATATGTCAACAATTTTTTCCAAATAAATGAAAAATGAAATGAAGTGAAATCATTGATGTATTTTGAAATGATTTCCGTAAAAAGTGCTTACTCTGGCAAGTGGGCAAAGGATCGTTCCATTGGCTACCCATGCAGAAATTTATTAAATTTCCCGATAAAGTATAACCCTGCTGACACTGGAATTTAACAATAGTATTGACCGAAACCACTGAGCCCAGCAGTAGAGTTGTTCCGTGTACATCTGTGATAACCATGTCTGACTCTCTTGGTAGCTGACAGGTATTTTGAGTTGTTTTTGTTGGAGTTGTTGGAGGTAACTGAGTTGGTGGAGGTGGCGGAGGGCTAGAGCCTTGATTGCCTCCACGGTTTGTAGTTATTCTAGTGATGTTTTTGCCAATATTACGACGCCGTTGCGTTTCACAGAGTTTGGCCGACTCATCGGAACCGTCAAAACAATCGTCTACACCATTACATCGCGCACTACCAGCTATGCAAGCACCATAGCCACATCGAAACGCAAGTTGTGGGCAGCTGGTAGTTGAGCAGAGCTCAACTGTCTCATCGGAACCATCACGACAGTCTGCATGGCCATCACATCTATTCATATTTTCAATACATGCACCCGTCTCCTGGCACTTGAAGTATGAATCGCTGTTGGAAAATAGAAAACGTTTCTATAATAAACGGATTTTTATTTTTTGGACATCAGACAAACAAGTACGAACCCACAGTCGCCCATAAGCTGGCGCTCCAGTGTCATAATTTCTGAACTCGATGCACAAAGATGTGGCATTTCATCCGAGTTATCGGCGCAGTTTTTTTTAAGATTGCATTTTGCATTTCCCGCTACGCAACCGCCGTACGTGCAGCGAAATGCAAATTGAGCGCAGGGAATAGCTATGCAATTTTCGGCAATCTCATCGGAACCGTCATCACAATTCACCTCACCATCACATAGATTAGCACTATTGATGCACTGACCATCATCACAGTCCCATTTATACGAAGTGCACGCTCCAAAAACTGGTGTATGTATATAAGTAAAATAGTTAAAATAGTCTGAGAAGCTTGACTATAGCCCAGAGTACTCGTATTAACAAAAAAACTCAACTTAATCGTTGCAGTCTACAGCGCTATCGAGTCTACTCGCTGAAAATTCAAATTTGTAAAAGAGCATACGAGGGCAAGATGAAAAGTTCTTAAAAATAAAACAGATGGTGCTACAATCAAAAGACCATCTTTAACTAGAACGCATTTACATTTTCAGACTGATATGTTATTTACTTCAATATCTACTCACATCAAAGCAAGCAACCCTGAACATTTTTATAAAAATGGATAAAAGGGATTTTCCCGAACGATTCCCGAATGGTTTACAAATTTTTGTTGTGGTAGTATGATCACAATGTTCATGACCTGACGTTTTAGTTGACCGTTTATAGTAACATCGACAGAAATCGTTCATAAGATTCAGTGGATCATCTGTGAGTGAAATTGTACGATAGCTGAGGATAAGGGCATCTCTGCTAACAACGATTGCGATCATGTGAAAACTTCAAAGGAGTGTTTGGCGATGTTCAAACGCAATAAGAAGGAATTATATGTCTCTTCTCAATCATGGAGGAAACATGGATATATCACAAATAACCAGATCCCAAAGAACTGTAGAAACCAGGCCCGTGCGCAGGATTTGGTCCTGGGGGGGTGGGGGTTTTGACTAAAAAATAAAGACTTCTAAGTACAAAGAAAACTATCAAAAAATGAATGTGCAGAAAATATTATATATTCGATATAAAACTATAAGATTTCAGTTATACATTTTCAGATTATTTTTTAGTATTTTTTTCCGAATAAATACTCTATACAAAACTATTCCCTTAATAAATTAATGCCTCGGGGTACAGAAATAAATCGTCCATACTGCATCTACACGAACTTCGACGTCCCGATGAAAATTAAGTGCAGCCAAACCGTTCATCCGATTTTCGCTCATGGTAGAACACAAGTAATTTTTTAACCGGCGTAATGTTGAAAAAGAGCGTTCGTTCGATGATGTCGTTACTGGTAACGCAGCCATTACCTGCAAGATTTGGTAAACATTTGGAAAAGCAGTTGTATTGCAGATGTCAAGGGCTTCGATAGGGCTGTTGATATTTTTATCAAAAATCCGTCTTCGCCAAAGTTTCACTGCATTGATCCATACTTCGAAAGAATTGTCATGCAAAATTGTAGTATTTCTCAAAAAATTGGTTGCAGGCTTCTTCATCTAGGGTTGAAATGTTTGATGGAAAAAGACATCTAAAATTCGATAATATTCTACTTCGTGAATATTCTAATCGTGCTTAAGAAAACAATCTTCAACGTGAGTGACGAATAACTCTAGGTATGGTAGGTAGGTTGAAATTCGATAAAAATCTTCAATTGAACTACCCCATCATTCACTATCACGAAGACAAAAAAGAAACGATCAGCAATACTTTCTTGCATTCAAAAATCTATTGCTTATCGTGTCTTGCCTCTCGTTGGTGTGTTTTTTCGTGATACAGAATGAAGGGATTAGTCTAACACATAGCTGTTAAATTGCGATTACGATTAGTAATCAATTAGATTATTATTTAAAAAGAGTTGTAATGGTTATATAATCCTTAAGCAAGAATTTTATGATTAGTAATTGATTACGATTACAAATAATCAAAAAATAATAACGATTACTCGAGATTACGCAAAATCATCAAAAATAATCAAAAGTAATCAAAAAAATAATTCGATTCCTTTTAAAGATTATCTTTGATTCTGTTTTGATTATTTTAAGAATTTCAGTCTAAAGTACGGAATATTTTGTGAAAGTGATGATGAAATTGACACAACTGGTTCTTCACAGGACACCGTTAAACCCGATGAGTGATCCCAACAGACCAACTCTTCTGCTACTTGCAAGACAATTCCAGTGCTGAAATGATTTGGCAAAAGTATGGCTTGTTGAAGGAACCATTTCTTTCATTCAATACTCCTTTAATGCCCTCAGCGCCAAATGAGAGACTATTTTTTTTTTGCCGAACTAAAAAATTAGTTCTTATGAATGCAAATAGTAATTAAGAGTTAAAAGGTTTTATTTTTGTTTCGTTTATGTTGTACTATAATACATTATTTTTCTCGTTCCTGGTTTTTGTCAATCTTTTTTTTATAGTGAAATACATAACTTGGTTTTTTTTTAATAAAATTTAACAAAATATTTTTTACCTAACACTGAAATTCTTAAAATAATCAAAAAAGAATCAAAAATAATCTCGAAAAGTAATCGGATTATTTTTTTTGATTCCTTTTGATTCTTTTTGATTATTTTGAGTAATCTCAAGTAATCGTTATTATTTTTTGATTATTTTTTATCGTAATCGTGTGATTACGATTACAAACAAAAAAAAAAATTATTTTTTATCGTAATCGTGTGATTACGATTACAAACAGAAAAGAAAAATTATTTTTTATCGTAATCGTGTGATTACGATTACAAACAGAAAAGAATCGTACTTAATCAATTATTTTACCTTTTTGAAAAAAAGAATCGAATATGATTACGACGAGTAATCATTACTTAACAGCTATGGTCTAACATTACAACGATGAGTTTAACGTGAAGCTTGCCTCGGTTTCCTTACTTCAATATCGTGTTCTTCACAAATCTTGCCAACTAACAGATCTATCAAACATACACTATAAATGGGAGAGTAATTTCGTCAATGCAGAACATAGCAGTTGACTTTAAGCATTTTTTAAGCAAGAAAGCGTAGCGCTGCCACTCTCTCAGGCACACACAAGAATAAAAGTTTATGTATTGGTTTGCCCGACACTGATTTAAAACTACTCCTATAAAATAACGTTACATCAGTTGAGTTACTTTTCAATAGAGTTGCCATGTTTAATTTAAACTTTGATAGGGAAGCCTCAATGATGAAGAATTATAATAAATCATAATAAATATAACTTTGCTTCTTGGAAATTTTTCTTAATCAGACACTTTTTTGGATTTCAAAAGTATAGTTCGAAACCCTCCTGGTAGAAACAGTAGACTTATCTTGAAGAATCGAAGCCGCAAAAGTTCAAAATGGGAACATCGGCTAGCAAAGTCGTGGTGACACTGTTTTGGACACAAATCCCTTGCAAGGGGTTAAATGATAAACAGCGTAGTATATGATCATGCAGAGATGTTGCATTGATTCTACGTCGATTTGAAGCGAAAGTGGGCACATTTGGCAAAGAAAAGGTGCTCTTGCACCAGGACAACGCACCGGCGCATTAGTCCTCAGTTGGAATGGTGAAATTGAAACTATTGCGCTACGAATTGGTTCGTCTTTCACCAGATTCTACAAATTTGGTCCTTGGGACTTTAATCTATTTTCGAAAGGGAAAAATGTAGCTCGGCGATAAGAGATTTGTGGCCAAAATTAATCATAGCTGAAACAAATGCCTATTTTTAAGGTTTGCCAAAATCGTATTATCCGGAAGGAATCTATAATTTAGAAAACTCAAGTCAAATTGCCTCGGTAGTCGAGTGGTAGCGCGCCAACCTAGAGGTCCCTGGTTTGAATCCCGGCCAGACCATGGGTCTACGCTTTAACCTTTCTTCATTTCTTTCCTGATTTTTAATCAACTAAACCAAAATATTCAGAAATTCTTTCACTCGAATGATATAATTGGTGGTAGAGAAGTTTGTGGAGAGGATCACTTAGTAGCTTGAATTGACTGAGGTAAATGTACAACACTTGCCTCCGATTCAAATTCACATGTTTTTGGGGCTTACTGCCAAGTTTAGCGTCACATGATTAAAAACATTCTATACTTGTTTCACTTGATTGCTCCTTCCTTCCCACTAATCTATCGCCCCATTTTCAAATCAAGGCACATTTGGCTGAACAACTAAAATCCTTGGCTAAAATCTAAAAAACAAAAACAGGAAAATTTAAAATGAAGTATGTCTTGACCAATCAAAACAATGCTTGCTTCGTTTTTCAGGGACTTAGCACCTTTATATCACATGTCTGCATTTAAACGATCTACAATGTGGCGCAAAGCTAATCATCCAATTTTGTCTTGGAATAACTTTTTTACTAAATAAAAAAAAAATTATTTTGAGTTATGGAAATCTTTACTTGCACCATTAAAATGTTTTCTGTTCAGTGGAAAAGATGATATCCGTCAAGTGGCTGCCGCCAGTGTTGATACACATTTACCCGATTATCGCATTTTCCCAGGACTTTCCGCAAGATTTCCGGTTCGCATTCCTGTCGAATATTCTGCTTAAGGTCTGCGATTGCCTGAGGCTTGTTGGCATAAGCCCGCGATTTCAAGTAGCCCGAAGGAAAGAAGTCTGGAATTGTTAAATCGGGCTATTTTGCTGGCCATGCCAAATCGCCAAAACGGGAGATTACGCGATCAGGAAACGCTTACATCTCAATATCCATTAATTATTTCACACTCTTCGTGCACGTACGACGCCATTTGAAAAAATTATAAAGTCTTCGGATAGGGATTAATTTTGCGTCACCTGGTATGGGTTTTCCAATAAGAGGTGTTATTGTGAATCGCCCGCTATTTTGAATCGCTGACTTTTAAAGCTTTTATTCTTTGACATTTGACAAGTAGAAACTACGCCATTACTAAAAATGGAACGATACACGCTTCAACAACGCATTGAAATTATTAAAATTCACTACAAAAATGGTGAAAATCTTACAGTCACAGTTCGGGTCACAGATTGGGTCCTTAAAATGCATGAGAATGATCCGGAATTCCATCGAAAAATCATCTTGACTGATGAGGCCCATTTCCACCTCGATGGCTACGTCAACAAGCAAAATTGTCGCATCTGGGGCTCGGAAAACCCAAGAGTTATTGTTGAGAAGCCTCTCCATCCCCAAGGTGTGACTGTTTGGTGCGGTTTATGGTCCGGCGGTTTATGGTCATTGGACCTTACTTTTTCAAAAATGAGGTTGGATCAGCAGTCACGGGGAACGGATTGCGCTATCGATAGATGATTAATGATTTTTTATGGTCAGAGTTGGATGGTATTGATCTAGACAACGTTTACTTTCAACAAGACGGCGCTACGTGCTACACAAGCAACGAAACCATTGATCTTTTACGGGAAAAGTTTCCGGACCGTGTTATCTCTCGAAGAGGCGATCACAATTGGCACCGAGATCTTGTAATTTAACACCTTGAGACTTCTTCCTTTGGGGCCACGTGAAAGATAAGATCTACGCCAACAGCCCAGCATCGATTGAAGACCTCAAAGATGGAATTCGTGAGGCTATCGAGGACATAGGGCAGCCACTTTGCGATTTGGTTATGGAGAATTTCATGAAAAGGATATTGTCCTGTAAGCGTGGTCGTGGTGGCCATTTGGCTAATGTTGTTTTTCATTATTAACGGCATACCTTCCTCTTTATTATGAAATAAACATCCGATCATTTATCTCAAAAAATGGCATTTTTCTTTGAATACCAAAATAACACCTCTTATTGGAAAACCCTGTATTTTTACTTATTTATTTGGACAAACTTATATTTTATTTGTTTCTTATGATTACGGTTTGAATTGCAAAGTGGGTGTATCCGTCCACAGGATTGACATTATTTTTCCAAAACTACGGCTTAAAGTTGTTCTACGCCTGCTAAAATCGGAATAGAGAATAGGACTTGGGGAAAAATTCACTTAGATGTAATATTTGGCATGAGTCATGATTATTGAAGATGGTGATGAAGATGACAAATAAAGGGACTTTATTAAAGATGAGATGATGAGATGTTGAGATGATGAGATGAGATGGATATAAAAGGGAAAGGAGGATATGAGGACGGGAAAAGGAATTTGTAAAGATTTGTTTTGAAGAAGAATTTAGACATGAATGGTGAATAGCTATCGCTGATATTGTTATATTCTTTACAACATCTATATTAATTGGCTCATTATTGGCGTATATAAATAGTACGGTGCTGGTACTCATATAACATTCGCGTATGTCTTGTACGTCTTGGGGATTCGTTGAATTTTATCTTATTTTATCTTATTTATATATAAAGCAGGAACTGCTTTTGAATAGATTCCAGTCTGCATCAACTCAATGTCCTTTTCCATTTTGCCATCAGAAACCATATTCATTATATTTGTGGTAGTTGATCTACCTTTACGGAAACATGTTGCTGTTCATTGAGTAATTTTTCTAACATATAGCAGATGATATGGCAATACACCTATAGTTTTCGACTGACCATTTTTGAATATTGGTATGAGGTTATATGTTTTCCAATAAGATGGAAAAACACCTTGATGAAGTGATTTATTGAAGATTATTTGTAAGGGCAAGATCAGCGAGTCTACGCATTGAAAAGTAAATTTGGAGGAATGAGGTCAGGGCCTTGTCCTTTGTTTGGATCTAGCTCGATTATAGCTGCAGATATTTCATCACGTGTTAACTCATTGTGATTAATTTGAGGTGATAAATTGTGAGAAGTTGTGAGATGTGTTTGTAGAAACACAGAATATTTCCTTGCAATGATCTGCGTAAAGATTGCAAATCTTTTGAGTGTTAGAGGATTTAACATTGCCTTTGCACATGGAGTAAGGGTATCCGCTTGGTTTACGTTTGACATTTACATATTCAAAGAATTTCTTTGGCTGTACAGTCATTCTTCCTCCCGTTTGAATGAAGTTTATTCAATAAAATGGACTGAACTGAAAAAATAAGCGTGCTACTTCAATAGTTATAAAGTAGTTTTTTGTTGGTAAATCAAAGATTTTTTTAAACCAACCATCATCATAATGATTAGAGGCGGAATTAGACTACGAAGGGATATCACCCGTATAACATAGGTGTGTACTAATATTATAACGAAATATCGAAGCACGAATGAAAAATCTTAGTTCTTACGTAGCTTGGTGGCTTACGGACAATTGACCACGGGGGTAAATACACTTATCAATAAAAAATAAAGGTTGGGATTGGCCATTTATATTGATCACAGTGTAGTAGTCTTTATTATGTTTACTTTATTTGAGAAAGAAGTAAAATAATAAAGTTGATTAACTTATGTTTATGACGATAGCGTCAATAAATGCAAATACATATTCTAAAAAAACAATTTTTTTTTTTAAAAGAAATATTGAAATCCACGATTTCACTCCCAAAACCACACTTCTTTAATGACATCTCTGAATTTAAGGTGAGGTTCATTGACAAAAAATAAATTAAATAAGATCAAAATAAAAACTGATTACAACGCACATCAAAGCTACTATAACAAATAATCAGCTGTGTGAGAGATCACTAGTCAAGAGAAAAAAAAAATCCAGTATGGCAATGCTGCCGCATTGCTGCATACAACACTCTAATATATCTCAACCAAAGAACTAAGAGATAAGGAAGCGGTGAAGTTGAACAGAAATGAAGTATTTTACAAATACAATGAAGTTAATTCACACACATAAACATTCAAACAGGGCCGCATTAGGTTATATCGTAAAGGAAGGCGAAAACATTTTGGTGTTCAGACGTGTTTTTATTATTTAATTTTTATTGTACTTACACACCACTTATGAGGTATACAATATTAAAATATAAAATAAAATATTTTTCACTCAAAAATAACAATTAAAATGAGACTTTTATTTTTTCGGTTTAAAGGAAACAGTCTTTTTTTATTGTCTCAGTTCATGTGAATGCGTATTTGAAATCATAGATATTTTACAAAAATGTCAAAAATACGGGACAAATTTTGTTCCGACAAGACACTTAAAAAATTATGCAAAATACGACTAGCCATTCGGCTCATTAGCATATTTTCGGGTGCAAAAAACGTGTACCGGGTAAGCTAGTATTGAATATAAGATATCACTGTCATATCGTCGTTCGTAAATTATTGTGTTCTATATCACAAAATTGAAAAAATTGAGATAAGACTGGTATATAGGCAAATTTTTCGAGATCTATCGATCTGTGCCATCAGTTTGCTTTTATCTTTTATAGTTTTCGAAATATGAGACATCGACTTTGTGCTATACAACACTGTTGTGACAGGCTTCGTAACCTATTGTGTTCTATATGCAAAAAATCGTGCATATAGAACAAAAACGCAGCAAAAATACTAAGTAAAAAAAATATTTTTTTATTTTGTTCTATATGCAAGTCTTAATAAAGTTATTAAAGTTATTATTTGGAGGTCTTTGTATTTTGCTTTTTTTTTTTGTTTTTTTTCTGGTTTTTTTCTTAGCTTCACATTGCACTTGGCAAATGAAATGAAACAAAAAAGAAAAAATCCCACTTTAGATTGCAGTTGGTAAATAAAATGAAACAAAAAAGAAAAGAAAATACCCATCATAAATAACATAAGGTTAGAAGTTAAACTTTACAGCAACGTTTAAAAAAAGGTTAATACTAAGAATAAGAATGGATAAGCAATAGATAAGAAGATATCATTGGAGAAAGTAAATGATGTGAAAAGTTTATACAACTTTTTATCACTTGATGCAGTGGCATACTACAATAGGGGTATTCACGGGTTGATGCGAATTGCAAGAATGCGAAAATGCAACATATTTTTCGCACTAACGCGTGAACATCAATATTGTAACTTTACTTATTTGAATCAACGTAAAAACTTAGCCTTTTTAAAGTTTTACCCAGATGGCAACTATGCTTGAAAACACCCATAACATGAATCAGCTGTTTCGCATCACTGTTTGTGCGCTTTCGCAATAGGTTTGAGCAGTGCGTAATTCAAGAAGAGTTGCAAAATTACTTCTAATGTGTTTGTTGTTGGAATGAAGAAAAAATTCGCAATCATGCATTTTCGCATCGTCGCAACTGTGTTTCGCATCAACCCATGAATACCCTTAATAATTTGTTTAATACAAGTTAAAATATAGGTACAATTTTTTGTCTTCGTCTTTTTAACAAACTTGCTTCAATAAAAAAATATCCGTAAATCAAGCATGAACTTCGTGGAATCGAAGTCAAATGAATTTGGTTAATTTTTTACTTGATTTTGTAGTCGAAACTTACCTTTTAAGAAATTAACAGGTATTGATTTAAATGGACTCATAAGAACATATGTATAAGATTAAGTTTAAAATCAAGTTAATATTATAATATATGAAATAAAGTTCTTATTGTGTGAAATCACATTGCTTTTCATTTCTCCAATACATATTACATTTTGTTCTATATGCTATAAAACAAGAATAGTTTCGTAAATAAGTGCATATAGAACAAATTATTTTTTTTTAAACGCATCTTACTCTAAAAAACGCTTCCAAAGATGAAAATTTTTTTTGACAGAAAAATGCACAACCTCTTGAACTTTCATTGGTATGAAAATCGCGGCAGATTTTTCGGTTCAGTTTTTTACTAAACTTTAAACTTGATTTACCAAAAAAACATTTTTGTCATATAGAACAGAATAATTTGCGAACGACGATATATATATTTTTGACCGGAAAAATAAGTCATATTTTAACATATATTTTTGACCGAAAAAATAAGTGATATTTTAACTTCTATTTTTAACCGAAATAAAAACATTTTAACTGGTATTTTTGACCGAATAAATAAAAGTAAATAATAACAAAAAAAAAACAAAACAAAAAAATCGGTAAAAATAACCATTATTTATCGACTTATTTGAAAAAATTTATAACAGTTACGATCCCTGATTAAAACTTATCTTCAATCGAAAAAAAATTAGGGCCCTATCGCTTGCCACCCTAACGAATGAATGCGCTCATGAAGCTGAACTTGTGTTTTGACAGAAGCTCTTGCACATGACTCATGCACACAAATGGCGGGAAACCAACAAACTATAAAGCAAGATTACCTGTGAAATGAAACCTACTTATTATGTGTTTTTTGTGAACTTTCACAACTTTTCACGGCACAACGCATGCTTATTTAATTATTTATTTTATTTATGTTCGTTTTAATACAATTCATAGCGATGACAATCGCTAATTATTTAATATTTTAATGTTTTTCACCACTCATTTTCTTTGTTTTGATGTGCAAGAGCTTATGTCAAAAAAATCATGCTCTATGCCGCTTGAAAAATTCTTCAACACACGCATAGTATGTGTGAGTAGAACACCACTTCCTTATATTTTATTTCTATGATCTCAACTCACAGTGCACCCTTAACAAGTGCGTGTGCGTGGTTTAACTGTAAAAATCGGCTGATGCACATATGGTTCATTTTGTATGAAGCCTACCGAAACACGCACCGGACTACAGCAACACGAATCGAATATCCAATTTTGACAGTGCGTTAAATGTGAAGTTTGCTGCATAAAATAAAAATATTGGGGCAAAGAGCAATGAGTTGTTGCTAAATATGTTTTCGATTGTTTCCGCGGCTCACTTCTTTAGGGTAAGCGTAAACAAAATTGTGTGCCGCTAGAGAGCGCACAGCAACGCGCACTTATTTAGAAACTCACAGTTATCTCCAGTACTGCATCTAGGCCTAGGCCCGTGAGGACCGGCCCGTGAGGACCGGCCCGTGAGGAGCGGCAATATTTTAGGAGCTGCAAAATTTTGAGGGTTGGAATATTTTGAGGAAAACAAAATTTAGGAACGGAATCAATTTGGTTTTAGCAGAATTGACAGGGCGGCAAAATATTTTCGTAGCTAGTTAATAAAGAAACTCAAAATAAATCAATAAGCTAGTTTGACACATACTGTAAATCTTAAGGAGGCCTTATTTTGAGCGACAAATGTTTAAGGAAAAATAAGCAGCAAAAACTTTAATTAAATGAAATTAATAAAATAATGTAAAACTTTAATGATCCCATCCATATTGATATTAATGAATTAGAAAAACAAACAACAAATTTATTATTTAAGTATCCTAATGATTTAAAAGACACAATCCGTAGGAATTCTTTCATATAAAAAGTTATCTTCTCTCGCATTATTGCAATAAGTAGAATAAAATATAAGTTCTGCATCAGAAATTAATAATATTTTGCATGGTCTTTGCGATGTGATCTTTGCTATGTACATATATCGAAATGTAGAAATTTTATTGAAGATTTATTTAAGTATCCCTGTTACGAAATATTCAGGAGATCGCTCATTTTCAAAATTAAAATTAATTGAAAACTTCTTACGGGAACTATGTATGAGGAGCAATTAAATGCACTGACCTTATTATGAATTGAAACAGATTTAGTTCAAGAAGTAAGTTATGAGGGCGTTATAAATGATTTTGAACGAGCAAAAGCAAGAAAAAACCATTTACTGCAAACAAATATAACCTCATTATTTTTTTTTTATTTGTACAAATCACTTGGTAATTGTAAGTTAAAAATTAAAAATAAAATTTTCATAATTTTATTCTATTGTAAGAAAAAATGTTAACCTTAAAAGCGGCGTCAACGTCGAGCCTAGGGCGGCGTAATGCCTTAATCTGCTACTGGTTATCTCAACTTATCACCGCGTTGAGAAGAATTCATTTATCACATGCGCTTGCATCTCATCTTGTCTCATTGCATCAAAGCAAGACTAACTCACCTGTTTTGTTAGGGGGTTTTATTGTTGTAAAGAGGGTGACAAACGTTGATGTAAGCGCCAAAAGTTGCGTAAAACTTATTTCATCGCTCTGGTTTTTCGCGCTTATCCCCATCATATTGGTAGCAACATAAAAAAAAACAATAAAATTTCAAACTTATCTAATTATATAAAAGCTTAATTAACAATATTTTTGACACATTTATTATTTTTTTTTTTTGTTTTTAATTCTTAATTTCGAATTCCACGTCGGAAGATAATTAGAGCGTAACTAAATTCAGTTGAAATTTCTTATCACATGAAGACGAATATTGAAAAACATAATAAAACCGAAATTTAGAGCGAAGCTTAGCGAGAGCGTGAGTTACTTATTTAAATCTTGAAGATTAAGCAGAGGCTATAATTCTATTATAGTCTGAAAGGCCATTTCAATATTGAACTGAGATCAGTATGCAAAGATGGTCCTGGAGAAAGATAAAAACACGATGAAATAAAAAGCAGGGTTGACGATGAACTTATCCCAACAAGCAAAAAAATATTTTCCTCCAGGCTTAGAAAAAAGTGTTCAACCCAACTCAACTTCAATTTCTCCAAGTCAACTCCAATATCTTAGAGTTGAACTGGAAATTGGCTTGAGATGTGTTAGTTTTCAAGATGGCAATACTGTTTAAGTGTCGATAAAAAATAATTTGTTTTTATATGTGGCAACACTAGGTGGTTTTGATTGTTGCGTTTTTTGTCAATTTGTGAACATTTGTCAAACAAAGTGAATTACAACAAAAAAATAAAGTTTTAAGAAACTGCAGCAAATTATTTCAATAAATAAATAAATTCAAATAATAAAAGGTAAGATGAGAAAGAGAATAAATCGCAAAGTGCAGCATATTGTAGATTTGCTATCAAATAGGCATGCAGGGGAGCACTAGAAGCACCTGGAAATTCTTCTGTTGCAGAAGAAGCAACATTGCATGCAGAGAGGGTTGTGATAGAGGCGGTAGAAGTGCCAGGAACGTCAATTGTTGCCCGAGCAGCTTCATTGCACATTGAACTTGTGGCAACTTGAGATGAGTAGCAATGCAATGCCGACGCAACTGGATACACATCAAAAGTATATTGTGTTTTTAGGATATTACTAAATAATCGGCCATGTTCTGCAATTTGATCGAAAATTAATCGAAATCGAAAATAAAAAACGAGTCTCATTTTTTTCGGTGTTCTGCAATTCGTTCGTTTTGGCAAAATCGGATAGAAATTAAATCCATTTCGAATTTGTGTTCGAATCAGCTGTTTCTTTCAATTTTTCGTTGAACGTACTCCCCATTACCTGTCAGACAATTCAAATAAAATTTTAAATTAAAGACACTCAGAAATGGGTTCTGCATTTTTTGCTGCTGTTTTACTGCTGGAAAATGAAAACAATACAAATGAAAGCATAAGAAGACGAATTCTGAGGGACCAATCGAATTTTTCAGCATTCCTGATGCAGCGTAAGTATTTTAATTTTAGAGCTGATTAAAGAATTTCGCTCAGAGCATTATTAAGAATGTTCTTTTTAAGTTTTGTTGCGCATGGGCGTCCGCAGGAATTTTTCGAGGGAGGAGGACAAAGTTATGCATTGGTGTGCACGTTTATGAAAATGAGCCTGGAATGTTACCTATGAAATTTTATTGCCTGAGATTTTGGCAAAATTTATAAACACTGTTATTATATGAACATTTATATTTTTCAATTTAACTTAATAACGAACTTTTGGTTTACAAAATCATATATGCATTTATTAAATGTATTTAAAAATATTTAAAATAATTGTCGTTCGTTTTTAAATATAGTTAAAGATCCGTGCAGACTGAAAAAGATATTTTCAAGGTATTTATTTTATTTTATTGTCATTTAAAATACCTTTTTTGATTTTTTCTTTTGTTTGTATAAATGTATGTGTGTATAACATATAAAAAGAGTGCATAATTCTCTTGTTTTTGTGTTTTAAAAATTTTTTTATTTTCGTTTTTCTTGAATGCTCGTTCAGTTATGAACAGAGTAACATGCTTAATGTTTTTTTAAGGTACTATTACCGTCTAGAAATTAAAAAAAAAGAATTTTTGTTTTTGTACATTTTTAGATTCTTAATGCCTTGAATAATAACTGTCTAAAATATTAAATCGAAATTCGAAGCAAGTGCCGAGATATAACGACTCAATTGAAGCGTGCTCTCGGCTCGCAGGTGTAAAAAAAACTTCACACGCATTTTTCTCGAGTTTAGATTTTTTTTAACTGGCTGACAGTTAATCTCCGGATCTACTAGGCCGTCTTTAATAAACATTGCAGCATTTTGTTTGTTTTTATATCCTGTGTGATTGCTTACCACAATTTGACCACAAAAAAATATATAAAATTTTTGAGTCTGAAAAATAGTCGAAAAAAACCGATTTTTAAAATAAAATTTCAAATGTTCGCCATTTTTTTATTTTTCATATTTTTCCAATTTTTCTGGTAAACTATCACGTAAGAGCACTTCCTTTTTGTAACTCTTTTTGAATTTTATGTTTCAGGCTTACCGTTCCAGAGATTAAATGTCCACCATGCAGCAGTGTTTTTTTTTTTTGAGAAGAAAATTTGAGCACCCTATATTAAATGTATAATTAATAGAAAATAAAAATAAAAAAAATTTTTTCGTAATCTTCAAGAACTGTTTAATACTGTAAAAAAAGTTTGATAACCATATATAATAAAGAAAATGAAAAAAAATTGTTGAATATATGTTATTTTTTAGCATTCTAGACGGTAATAGTACCTTTATTAGACATGAATGTTTTATATAATTTTAAAAATTTCTTTTGATTAGCCTTAGTTTTTTTCGAATGTGTACCATTCAGTCTATAAAGCGTCAGTAGAATAATTTTTATTTTTAAATCCTTCTGATGAACTTACTTTTTTTTTTTTTTTTTTTTTTAGATTTGAACCAAGGATTTCAGGTGAAATACCTATTCAGTCAAGTCTGCCTTGGTTCGAAATGGGGTGATAGATTAGTGGGAAGGAAAGATCAATCAGGTGAAACACGTGTAGGATGTTCTAAGCGTGGTGGAAAGCCAAAGAAACATGTGCATTTGAATCAGAGGCAAGTGTTATGCCTTTACCTCAGTCAATTCAAGTTATAAGGAGATCTCATCCACAAGCTTCTCTACCATCAACTACAACTTCAAGTCGTAAATATTGATGAATTTTCAATTTCAGTTGATTAGAAAAGAGGATAGAAAATTGCAAATGCAAAAGGTTTTAAAGCGTAGGACCATGACCTGGCCGGGAATCGAACCCGGGACCTCTGGGGTAGCAGTCGAGCACGCTACCTACTCGACTACCGAGGCCGCCTAACAATTATTATTAACAATTCGCCAAAACTATAAAAAGCAATTCGTTAACGAGTCTCCAAAAATAAAGAAAACAATTCGATAATGATTCACCGAGACGAATCTTATCTTATCTTAATGACAGAAATTTCGAATAAAAATTATATTGTGCACTAGGTATGAACCAGAACTTTCAAATGATATAAGTTTCATTCGTATTTTTTGTCTTTAAAAGGGGTATAAAGGAAAGTAAAATTTTGTGTTTACGTATTAATATATAAGATAGCAATAACAAGTTTTTTGTTTATAAAATCAGAAACATAAACTAAATATCGGTAATAATTGGGGACATAAGAATTAGTTCACGAATCGTTAAATATAACTGAAGTCACTCGGTAACGCTAAAACTGAAAACAGTCGCTAAAAATAAAAGTAATGGTTCGAAATGAATTGCTAAAAATTAGAAAAGCAAATTGCTAACGAATGGCTTAAATTTAAAGAATTTATTCAAAGTTATAAAATTGTTGAAAGGCGATTCGATAGCGAATCGTTGAGACTGACAAAAAAAAATATTTAATTACAAAAATATTGTTTCTTTGTTTAGATTGGGCTAAAAACATCTTCAATGGAATTTAACAAAGTCATAATTTCAATCGGTTCTTTTTTTAAGCATCAAGCCAACCTATGCTGCAGTCGTAACGAAACTATTCGAAAACAATTAAAAAAAGTTTCATAAGCGATTCGTTAACGAACCACCCCTCGCTAAACTGTTTATTGGGCAGTTATTTAAAAATTTTTTGTGTATTACTTATGTCTATTTTTGGTGTTTTTTATTTTATTATATATTTTTTTTATTATATATTTTATTACAATTACTAGCCTTTTCCCGGTGCGCGTTGCTGCACCCTGCAACTATATGGGAACACAATAGGTGTATTCAAAACTTGTCTTAAACTCATAGTTTGACACCACTGTTATTTTCCACTGACCGTTACAGTTTCCCAGAAGCAGGAGATCACCAAATAGTAACTCCATTTTGAGTTTGTATGTAAGCATTGCTACTTTTACTTTCAAAGCTATTCGATAATACAAATTGTATGGGCTTATATAAGTATATAATGCCCATCCCAGTTTTCTAGTAGATGGACATTACCCAGTTATAGTACAGTTGCCGACAGTGAGCATACAAACTAAATTACCAAAATGTAGCCAAATTGGCAAAAACCGTAGGAAATATAGCATTTTTATTGATTTATAGGCGGTAAAAGGGGGTGTGACCTGTGACAGAAATTTAAGCTGTCTCGTACTTGAAAAAAATGTACTGCCAAAATTCAGCTCTATCGGCTCAGTCATTTTGAAGTTCCCAGCCATCACACAGACAGCGATTGCTTTTTGTATATATATTTTTGATAAAGATTATTGGCTATAACTATAATAATTTTTAATTCTAAAGATATTCTTTTCTAATAAATTAATTTTTAGCTTTTATATCTTTTCAAAAATATAAAAACACAATATTAAAAAAAAAATTTGGTTCGAAAAAATCAAGTGGTAACCTTGCTTTTTGGATCAGAAAAATGGGTTTTAAATTTTGCGTAAAATTGAAACAATTTTTGCCTATAAATGTTATAACTATTAAATAGAGTTGAAAATTAGCGAATTTGAATTTAAATTATTTTTACAACAAAAACAATTTTTGAGCCTTTTTTTGAGGAAAACTCTAATATTTCAGACCTTTTTTGAAAAAAATATATAAAAGATATACATATACTCAACTAACGTTATTTTTGCAATAAGGTTTTCATAGTACTTTGAAGAAGCTATAAGACAAAAACAAATTTAACGAAATGTATAAAAAAGCAGCGGAGATTTTTGAATCGAAAGTCACAAAATTAAGTTTTTAATTGTTTTTATTCTCATTTTTGAGCAACGATGTTGCATTATATACATGGTTGTAGTAACATTTTTCATAGTTTCATGTTTTTGATATCAAAATAACGGACATTTTTTTAATTGTACTTAATTTAAGAAGTATTTTGTATTTTGTAAATATTTGCATATGTAACCTAAGAAAACCACTAAAAATGTGCGGTTTTGTAAAAATTTCCACTATAACACCATCTGGTGTCCAAGGTGGATCAAAGAAGATAGTGCTGAAAAACTCATCGTATCTGAAAACCCGTATGTACCAATTTTCATTCTAATCGCATGAGCGGTTTGGGAGTTTTAGGTGGTTTTTCAAAAAATTTGTACTACAGCGCGCTCTGTTATTCAAGTTGGGTAAAAAAGATAGCAGAAAAACACTCAACGTACATGAAAACTACTATATAAGAATGTTCATCCCAATCACATGAGCGGTTTGTGAGTTTAAGGTAGTTTTGTAAAAAATTTGTGCTACAGCACCCTCTGGTGTTCAGGGTGGATAAAAATTGATAGCCCACAAACACGCACCGTACCAAAAACAGCTATACACAAATTTTAATGCCAATCGGATGAATAGTTAAAGAGTCTATTGCATAGTTACACACAAAAACTTCTTTTTTATATATATAGATATAAAAAAGTGGGCGTGGTCAATTTTTCTTCAGTAAAAACTTAAAATGGATTACTACGAACATTTACAAAATAAATAAGCCAAATGGGTGTAGCCGTTTTCCGATTTTAGATAAATGAAAAAAGTGGGCGTAAAAGTGGGCGTGGTCAATTTTTCTATCCGTAAAAACATAAGTTGGGCTATTACGAACATTACAAAAAAAAAATTATCCAAATCGGTCAAGCCGTTCTCAACTGATACAATTACCAACGAACGACATTTGATTTTTATTTATATAGAAGATATGTACATATATAAGAACAGACTAGATTTTGATTAGTAAAAACAATTGACAGTAGCTAGACTTGGGATGAGAATGATTTAATTCTCATTTCAAGCAAACTAATACTCGGTGAGAGTAAGATATTTTTGCTCCCACTTCGAGTGTAGTTAGATAACGACTCAGACATCCTTAGACTCAGACGACTAGACAACGGACTCAGACAGGACATTTTTTGAAACCAACCCGTCTCTAGCTCCGTCTAAAATTATCAATATTGTTTTTAACAAAGGTTGCGGGCCGCCTTGCAACTTTTGGGAGGAACAAAGTGTGGATACACTTTGCCATTCACACATCAAAGAACTTCGGATTTCTCAAATAATATTTAGACTCCACATATACAACACAATTAATAAAAACAACAGTTGCACAACAGACGATAATTAGAGAACAAAATCGGTTGTTGATCGCTACTCAGGGCTGGTTATGCAAACGTAACGGAGCGTGTCGTAGCACTACTCAAATTTGCTATATAAACAATACACATTCGTAGTTAATGAAAACTTAATAAAAAGTAACAAAACTCAGATAAAACTAAGTTTCGTATTACCTAAGAAATCAGAACTTAAGAGTTTAAAATTTTGTAACCTATAAACAAAAATGTAACATATACACATAGGAAATAAAAATATATAAAATTTTTCAGTTGAGGGGGGGCAAGTTCCCCCCCTGCACCCCCCTGTGGACGCCCTTGTTGTTGCGTATTACCGTTTGAATAAAGACGCGCTTAAATTGGTTTTGAATGAAATAAAACCTTATGTAAAGGAATCTTCAATACCATTAATGCTTCAAGTTGCTGCGACAGTGCGTTTTTGTAGCGGAAAGAGTATATAAACGATCTGTAGGCAAAGATTCAGGCATTGCCTTTGGAAGAAGCACGGTTTCAAAAGTAAGTGCCTACAAAAATTATAAGTATGTATTTTGGAAATAAAACTTTGTTCTAAGTGGATCAAATTTTTATTTTGTGGACTATAGTCCACGTAGTATTTTTTTTTTTTTTTTTTTTTTGGATTCGCCCGGAGGTAAGAAATCTTCATAGATACGTATGACCCGCGCCATACGCATGCACGATTTACATTCTAAGAAGTTCCCGGATCAGCCGGACTGATAGAATGCACCTACGTGCTAAAACTTACCACCTGTTGGCAAATAATAGCCTCCACTAAGCACAATTGCTTGGCCTTTCAGCGGAAATTAAAATTAAATAAAATTTGAGAATTTTTTGTGCTTATGTAAACTTCATAAACATCATCGAATAAAAGCACATTCTTCATAATACGAAGCAATACAAGACAACATCCAAAGTTATTTATTAGACCATATATAACCGCATTTATAATTGTTGTCGTTCGGCTTGGGGCCACTGTCCAACCCAAGATCCTACGTGGAAAAGAGATGCAACTCTCAAACACCAAACCAATACCAAACATAGCACAGATATACAAGTATATATTGTGCAGGCACAATATATTTATATATTCGGGTCACTAAAATAAGGGAACACCGAGCTAAAGTTATTATTTGGATATGCATTTGGGCCAACGCAGGTAAAAACTTGTATGGAAAAGAGATAAACTCCGACACACCAAGCCAAGAGACACGGTATACATGGTCAAATAAGGAAGAACTAAAGATCTAAAATAATTTCATGAAAAAATAAAGCAACGAAACTGAATAAAACGAAAACTTAAAGTATCTATCATATTCGATGATGCTTATTTGTTAAATCGTAAAATCTACACAATTATACGAGTTATATTTGTTATCACAAGGAATGCGTTAAGTATTCAAATGTAATATCATTTTGCGTTTTAAGACATCCACCGAGTCAGAAAAATTTATCAAGTTCAAGTTGCCATTAAAATCACTACACATACATCGCAAAGGGTCGTGAAGGGCATAATTAGAAGTGCAGTGACTCAACTTAAAAAGCTGGAAATGTCTGGCTCCGCTCCTGGGGATGTTGAAGTTTAATGAAGAAAGGAGGTATTGTGAGTCTATATCACCACTGAGTAATTTGTATAAAAAAGAGACATTGAGCATAATTCTTCTGCTTCTTAAGGAAGGCAGGGAAATAATTTTGAGGCGTGTTTCATAAGGGGGAAGAATAATATTGGGGTTCCAACGATAATGTAAAGCAAAAATTATATGTAATATTCCTGCCCTGCAAAAAAAAACAAAACTATCTTAACGTTAAGAAATAAATGCCTAATTATGAGTTTTAGTTCTTAAGTATAAATTGCATTGCTTGTATTAAGTTTGCCTGAATAAAAACAAAATTTAGATTTATTTTTGTTTTTGAATACAATTAAAGCAAAGCATTTATGTAAGTAGGTAAAGCTGTAGGTAACACTGTAGGTAAAGCTGTTATTTCCAAGCAAAATTCTCTTTCATTTATCCTTACATAAATAAAACAACTGTTTTTTTTTATTATATTATTTTGTTTATTTTTTATTTATTTTTAAAATTAACATATTTCTTTATTTGCAATAAAATTCTGGAGTATGTTTGTTTTTATAATGGATGTTATTTGAGTTGTAGTTGTAAGTGTTACACAATTAGTTTTAAATAAATAAAAGATATTCCATCTATAATGTAATAAATATGTATCTACAGAATTTTCTTTAATATGACAATAAACATACTTATTTATAAATGTTTTTGAAAGAAAACATATACAACAGTATTACAAACACAATAAAATTGAAAAAATAAATTTGAAAATTTTCTATTATGTTAAAACAGAAAATTTTAAAACAACAAAACAATTACAACTAATTTTAGACAAAAAAGTCAGTGATTCTTTTCAGTACATTTATTCTTCAGATTTTCCACACACTAATATTTATAATATATAACATATAAACACCGCGTCCAATATATTCTCATACAACTTTAAGTAAATGCTGTCGGGCGATCTTTGATTTATTAATTTTATTTTAAATTCAATGTTACATCAATAAGAAATGTTTTGGAATGACAGCTCCCTTATGCCTCTTTAATAGCTTCATTCGCTTTTCAAACCCTTTGCAGGCGGGACGCACGGCATCCATAGCCATTTCTTCCAATATTTATGTAATGGTATCTTTCAACTTTTCCAAGTTGGTGAGGTTATAATTGTTAATTTTTGACATCATATACGAACAAACAAATAACTGTAAAGGATTCAAATCAGGAGAGCTGGAAAGCTATTCATCCTTCGTAATAAAATCACATAAATTGATTCTACACCAGTCTTGAACGGTTTTGGCGGTATAAGAAGGAGCATCGTTCTGTTGGAATACGTATATACATTCATCTCCGTATAAAGCTTTTAAGTTCGTATATAAGTCGTTTTCCAAAAGCTCAGTTTTGTTATATTCAGAGTGTACTTTGACCCCTTTATCGATAAAAACCAATGGAAGTTGTGCACGACTGCCCATACTATAACTGATGCGGTACTCCGGAACCTTGGTACATGTTTCTGCTTCGCAGGAATGTCGGTATTCGAAACAGTTCATATTCGATCGTTTTGAGCGTTGTGTGACGTTGTGTGATCAGATACTCTTTCTTGTCTTTTTTTATGGTTGCATCCGAAACTCCATGAAGTTTTCTTTTCTTGTAAGCCTTGCACCCTAGGTCTGACACCAGCAGCAGGTTTCTGTAACTTTTCTCACCGCAGTTCTCACCAAATTTTCTCACTTTGGCGTCATTATAACGTCATTCTCACTTGTACTGTTTCTGTAATAAAATCAAGAACGATAGAAAATAGATTACCCATTGCGCATCTCCGTTATGTTGTTTACTTTTCATTTTGACATTTCTAGCTACGAACAAAGTATTTTTTACGATCATGACGTCACGCTAGACCAAGTTTGTTTCTTGAATCTTTTGCCATTGTTTCATATTTGTTCACATTCTGAATAAGACTTGACAGAAAGCCATATCGAAAGCTCATATCGTAAGTCTGTCGTGACGTAGATGCGCAGATCGTTGAAAATTATTTTTACGATTTGCCCAATCTATTTTTCTATCATTCTTGTAATAAAATGAGATAAATCGGTGACTCGTCTCGAATGTTTCAATTCTATTTTCCTAGGAATGCAACAGGCGAAGTGATTCTGTAACTTTATATGCGACTCGAGTCACTTGAGTTCTCACTATCTTCTAACGTGGGTGGTGAGAAAATTTGTTGGGCAAGTCATTTTCAATGATATATCTACGAATATATTATTAACATAATCAACCGCATTAAAAGAATACGCAGATCGCAATGTGTGGATAGGTTCAACATCAGTAAGTAGAAGATCCACGTTCAACTTTACACAGAGTTCTCTGTAATTTTTTACAATTTCATATATTCACCTAAGCTTGTGTCTTTCTCCTTACGGTCCACTTCTCCAATCAAAACAATTTCACAAAGCACTTTTTTCTTTCAAAACTTCTTTCAAAAAAACTGTCAGCAGTTACAGGCAATGAATATTTTTTACTCTCTTCCACATTTTGCACGTTGGTATGTTACACGGCAGAAAAAGAACGGCATTTGACATTTCATTTGGTTCCATTACTTTTTCTCCGACACTATATTCCAAAAAGGGTTTCCTACAACTATTTTCTTCATACTGTTATAGTACCATAGTAGCATTTTTCTTAAAAAAATTTACTTTTTAGCTACTAAAACGCCCAAATCTTTAATTTCACCACCCAGGAACACTGTTTTGTCCGGTGAACGCTGTATCGACACCGTGCAATAATGAACATATTTTGCCTGCTGATCCAAATATTCATCCTCTCACACTCTCAATGGTTGTTTCACGTTGAAAGCAACAACAAAATCACTTGCACGCCGGGCATATCACCGTTTAATATGGGCCTTACCATGGTTGAATAAATAAGGTTGTCTCGGCTTTTCAACAACTTTCAAAACAACAACTTCATGGGCTTTACTATAATAGAAATCAGATTACGCCATCAGAGGCAGAAAAAGTTGATCCGTTCTGCGCAAGACGTTATGTCTTTCGTGACGTAGATAGGAAAAGACTCTTTCTCTGTTCTTCTCACTGATTTTCTGTTCGTGCAAGAAAAGACGAAAGATAGTGCGAAACCATGGGTCGTTTGAACCTAACCTAACCCGAAAGTCCTTGCACTTCAGATTTTTTGTGACAGAACTGGTCTTCGAGGTATGAATTTATGGAAAAATACTTTTCCCAAATCGAACAACGAGCTATTTCCGTTTATGCGCCATTTGAAAAATGTAATGTTTGGTTCAAATTTTCGTTCAAAAGAACGAAGACCCGTACACGCACATACACACATCTTTTTCCTACACTGTACAAAAAACAAATTTGAACCAAACATTACATTTTTCAAATGGCGCATAAACGGAAATAGCTCGTTGTTCGATTTGGAAAAAGTATTTTTCCATAAATTCATACTTCGAAAACCAGTTCTGCCAAAAAAAATCTGAAGTGCAAGGACTTTCGGGTTAGGTTAGGTTCAAACGGCCCGTGAAATAGTTCTGTACGATTTTTTTTTTTTCAGCTACAGTTGTTTTTTATGTTTTGCTCAGTGAAAACCAGCTGATTTTGACAATGTGTCGATCATGACGTAGGCAGACATGCGCATGGCATAATCTTGTATTTATTATTTTTGGGCTTTACATGTTATAAATTTTCGCTTTCAGATTTTTTATGAACTGTCAACTTCGGTTTGACATTTATGGGAACTCGCTCTCATCCATGCGACAACCTTATTTATTCAACCATGGGCCTTACAGAAACATTAGCTTTCGTAAAAGTGAGTATTTTGGAACGAAACCGTGTGACGTCAGAAAAAGGTGACTATTTGTCGCAAAAGTTACAGAAACGAGGTACAGAACGTTATGAAGAGATCCTCTTGATATATTGAAGTCGCCTGCCAATTTTCTGATTGAATGTTGAGAATTTCGATTTATTCGTTCTTTTATGCTTTTTATGAGAGCTTTTGTTCTAACTGACCGATTTCGACCGAATCTTTTTCTGTCATTTATGGGTAAGGTCTGTTTGTACCGTCTTATAGTCCTGTAAATCTCGTTTGATTCCAAGAGTTTGTTAGTTCTTGAAGATAAGAGGTGCGCTTTCGCTTTTTAAACATTTTTTTACTATGACGGCACGTAGTTGCTTCATCGTTGATAGCTAATAAACAGGAAATAACATACATACAATTGACTTTGAATTTACACGTTGCAATATATGATGGAAGCTTTATCGCAAAAAAATAAGTTGCTTACTTGTATCTTTTCATTTATATTAATGGTTGAACAACTGAATGAGAATATATTGGACATGGTGTATATTATATATATGAAATAAATATATATGTAGAATATAGTTTTATTATAATTGTTGTTGCCTTTGTTTATAGCACTCATTAGTAAGAATGATAAGTTTCAATATTTGTATGTTTGTGTATAAAATTTGTTTTAAAAATTTTATTATTTTAGAAATAAAAACAAATAAAAATTTAATTTAAAAATGTTTGCTTAGAGATTTTTCTTTTTTTTTTCTTATGGTTAATTTTAAAATTAAAAAAATAAAATATAAACATTTTTTTTTTAAGGAATTTCAGATAGATATAGATTTACAGCGGATCGCATTGGATCTTCAGAAGCTTTGAATTTGTGAAAGCGCGGTGAAAGTCGAAATACGTGAGTCACATGAGCTTATTTTTACTACATATTTATATTTATTATTAGCTTATTATTAGTTTTAAGATGCTTGTTAAATTTTATGATTTTTTTTTTCTTTTTTATTATTTGTAGTGATTTTGTTGTAATACTTTAAAGACTGTCATTTATAACATTTCTTTAAATGCCTTTTGTTGAGCGTTTCGTTCATGCTGGTATGGTTTTTCTTTTTTTATTTCAAATTTATTCGAGCTAAGCCGGCGAGGTGTTGTGTATATATGACTGGGTGTTTGTGTGTGTGAGCATGTGTTGGGAGTTCAGAGCTTTTCAGAGTTTGCTTTCGATATAATTCCTGCTTAAATGTTTTTAAAATATTCTAAAATACTTCTTTATCAGCTTAAAATTCTGCTTAATACTCTTATAAATTTTTTTGTATGTTTATTTTCTGTGTATGTATTTGTTTGTGGCAAAAGTGTACATAGTAAAGTTAGCTTCGCCATTTTTGATTTATTATTTAAAAAATAAAATGTGCTGTAATGTGCTGCATTAGTGACATTATGTGCTGCATTTAAATGAACAAATTTTTCTTATTTCATGGCTTTTATTAGGTGGTGATTTCTTTAATGCGAAGCTACACAGTAAAAAATATAAGTTTAAATAAAAATATAACAAGTATATACATATATAAAAGGTGGAGGATACAAGGTGGGGCAAAAGTAATTACACTATTGGAACACCCTATAACTTTTTCAAATGGAGCCAAATATCAATTCGATTTTGACATTTGTGAAGTAAACAAACGCAGAATACAAATCGACAAGCCATCGGTTTACTCAACGAGAACACGGAATAATTGTTTCCAATTTTTTGCGCAACAATTTGTCAGTTGTGTTGGCTCAGCGTGAATTTTGTCGCAGATTTCCTGGCCGTCCGACACCAACTGGACAAACACTGCGGCGTTTAGTCACTCGCCGTGAAGAGACTGGGACAACACGAGATCTTCCGTTCTGCTTAGAATTTCACTGCTGTTACCCAAGATGTCGAAGAAGAGCCCGGAACATCGACCAAACGATGTGTCACTCAATTGGGCATTAACCGGCGGTCCCTACGCAGACTTTTGGTGAAAGATTTGAAGATGTTCCCTTCCAAAGTACAGACAGTGCATCAGATGTTAGCTGTTGACCGCCAACCGCGTGTAACATACGCTCAAGCCATCCTGAATCCCAACGAAGAGGTAGACGATCTTTCATCGAAAATTATCATGAGCGATAAGGCTCATTTCCTTCATTGCGGTTACGTGAATAAACAAAATAATCGTTTCTGTGGCACCGAAAATCCGTGTATCATCCACGAAGAACCATTACATCCGCTCAAAGTTACTATGTAGTGTGCTGTTTACGCCATTTTTTTTTTTTTTTTGTGAACGCCGCGGGCCAAATGACGACTGTGGACGGCTCGCGCTACAGAGCCATGATTACCGAATTTTTTCTTCCTCAATTAGATGAATTGGGACTGGAGAACATATATTTCCAACAGGTCGGTGCAACGGCGCACACTGCTCGAGCCACAACCGATATTCTAAAGGAAGTATTTCCGGGTCGCTTAATCTCTCGTTTTGGTGATTTGCACTGGCCGGCCAGATCACCCGATTTAACCGCTCCAGACTACTTTTTATGGGGTTTTTTGAACTCGCGGGTGTACGTCAACAAGCCTCTTCAAGACTCTCCTCTTCTTAAGGAGAATATTCGCCAAGAATGCGAGAACCTGTTGCCCGAAGTTCTGACAAGAGTGATGGAAAATGCTATAAAACGAGCCCGTATGGTCATCAACTTTGGCTGCGGCCACTTGGCCGACATCATTTTCTCAACTTGATGGAATAAATTCTAATGGATTGAATAAACAAATTTCACAAGCAAAATAAAAGTTTTTCATTCAAAAAAAAGTTACAGCATAGGAACATTGGGTGTTTCCTTTGGCCCACCTTGTATATGGGCATGAATTTAAAAAATAATTCCGAATACTTTTGTGAGGCAATGGATATGAGTTTTATTTTTTCTTCTTGACGCATGACAGCACAAGTCAAGCATACATAATACAGAACAATTTCTAACTTTGTCAAAAAATGTATTCTCATAACTTATACATGGACTACGTCACAAAAATTATACCAGAGCACATTTTCTTCTTTTTCGAGTTTTCTTTATCGAGTTAATTGAAGCACATTTTTTTTTTAATGAAAATTAAAAATGGCGAGCAAACTTTGTGCACATACATATGGCTAAAGCATATTTTGACATTATCAAAAAGTTTTATCAATGTTGCTTGTTTTGCTTCGAATGCTACTTGAGATATTTTTCTACAAAAAGCTTTCCGCATAAACTATCTATAAATGTTCACATGCACTTGCAAACATGCACATTATATATTGATCTATTTTTTTAAATCCGACGCCAAGGCGTCAGTGAGACCTTTTTTTCACTTTAAAATTTCTCTGAACTTTAAAACAAAAGAATATTTTATTTTTTAAAAACCCTTCAAAAGTTCGATTACACAGAGAACAAAATTTTAAAGCTTTTAAGCTTGGCATTTGTTAAAGTTAAGTTTTTCGCTCTATGCCTTTTGTGACTCTCTTTTTTTTCAATAATTTCTTAAGAACTACTTCTATATTTAGATCATGTGAATTTATATTTGTGTGGGGATGTGTATTTGTATGTATGTGTGTGTGTGTATGTATGTATGTGTGTTTATATGTATGCACTCATACACAAATAGCTTTTATCATCATATTCATATACATATGATGTTACATTTTCATATTTTTGTTAAAACCCTCATATAATTTAAATAAAAATTTCTAAATATCTTACAATGTGTTTTGTATTATTTAATATAACCATATTTTTATTAAAAAAAAACAATTTTATTAAACAATAGAAAAATTATATTTATACACATAACAAAAATAGTACATTTCTAATTTAATATCAAGATTTTTCTGCTTTTCTTGCAGTGTAGAAATAATTGTTTATATATTTGTTGTTTATATATAATTATTTATATATAAATTTTGGATAAATTTTTTCTAATGTTTTTAAAATTCTCATGTCAAAAGAACGTATGCTTTTTTTCTTTTGTTTTGCTTGGTTAAAACATAAACTAATTGAAATATGTTGCTTGTGTTGCCACCTCATTAGAAACGCTTGGTTTTAAGCCTGTGCGAATAGTTGTCGGAATTTGGAAAATTTTTTATTTAAATGTATCCACAATACACACAAGTGTCAATAAATTCACAAGTGTCAATTTTTAGCAATTCGCTTTTTTAATCAAAAGTTTTGAATAGAACTTGGGCTGAGTTCGAATTTTTTTCCGTTAGTGTTTTTCTAAAGGACATTTTTTACATATTGATTCAAATATATACGCAGTACTTAAATTGCGTAATAAGTCAATTTTTTTTTTAATATATGTTGATTATAATTTTCAATCTGGGCGAAAACAAAAATTAAGTAAAACTTTTGAAGTTTTCGAACTAAACAAAATCTTTTGAAAAATTTAAAGAAAGGGGCTGGAGTATCTTTTTTAAATTTTTCACTATAATTATGTACTAAATAACTCCGAAAAAATACGATTCTACAAAATTTCGAATTTAAATCAGCTGATTTATCTTATTGAATTCGAAATTCGCAATGAGTTCACTTCAATTTTACAAAAACAATTCATAAAAAATGTTGAAATTCGAAGTAGAATAAAGCGCAAATTTTACAAAAAATTTAGTTTCGAAAAATATTATTTTAAACAATTTATAATTTCGAAAAATTTATAATTTCGATCATTTTATTTTTTAGATCAGGTGTTGAAGAACTAACTATTCATTCAATTCCAATTATTTAATGTTGTCTGATGTAATTTGCAGTGAAATTTGAAATTTCTTAAAAGATTTTAAAGAAATTTCTGAAATTTCTGGTTTTTAAATGAAGCCTCTATAAGACACCCTATATATCAAATATATCGAAAGAATTATTTGTTTTCGAAAATTGCTAATTGGAGCAAATTTAATATAAAAAATGAGTCTCACATATAAAATGTTTAATAATTTATTTTTTTTATCATATTTAGAATCAAATATTTCGAAAATTCGTTTCGAAGTGTTCTTAAATATGCAAAATTGAATTAAATGCAATATAAAGGGTGTTTTTTTAGGGGTTTGTTTTTTGAATAGAGATAAAACTGGCATTTTGTGGTCAAATCTGGCAACTCTAATGTCATTTATGTTCAGTTTGGTTTGCCATTTCATCATGAACAGGTTGACAAAAGAACAACGCTTGCAAATGGGCCGAAAATGAGATTGATCTTTTGATGAGCAACATTTTGTTCAGTGATGAGGCTCATTTTTGGTTGAATGGCTACGTCAACAAGCAAAATTGCCGCATTTGGAGTGAAGAGAATCCACATGAGATCCTTGAGACGCCATTACATCCACAAAAACTGACTGTTTGGTGTGCTCTATGGGCTTGTGGAGTCATTGGGCCATACTCTTCCGAAATAATGCTGGAGAGTCAGTTACCGTTAATGGAGACCGGTATAGAGCCATGATAACCAACTATTTTGTTCCCGAATTGGATGGCATGAATGTGGATGAGTTGTGGTCCCAACAAGACGGCGCTACATGCCACACAGCGCACGTCACAATCGATTTATTGAAAGAAACATTCGATGAGCGCATAATTTCGCGGAATGGACCTGTCAATTGGCCACCAAGATCGTGTGATTTGACACCATTGGATTATTTTCTTTGGGATATGTGAAGTCCCTCGTTTACGCCAACAAACCAGAAACGTTAGGGGACTTGGAGGCCAACATTCGTGGCATTATTGCCGACATACGGCCGCATATGCTCGAAAAATTGGTTGAAAATTGGACCTGTAGAATTGGCTTTATTCGAGCCAGCCGCGGCGGCCACATGCCCGAAATCATATTTAAACATTAATGGCATAAAATTATCCTTCCAATAAAGCCAAATTGATGGACATTAAAACGATTTTCTTGTGTGTTATTTCAATTCGAAAAACAAACCCCTAAAAAAAACACCCTATATTAAGACAGTTTCGCAAAGTAAGTGACTTTTAAATGCATTTCTGTTGTGTGCTTGATTTTCGAAAATTTAAAAATTCGAATTTGCTCGTCAATGTAATTTAAATAAAGTATAGTTTGAAATCTTGTTCTTATAAGAGCAAACAAATTATTCAGATTTTTTTCGAAATTCGAAAATTACTACGTTTCGGATGTTTTCAAACAGAGCTGATTCAATTATTTTTGCCAACCAACGTTTTTTAAGGAAGTTCGAAATTACTATGAAAAACGTAACGTAATAAATTTTTGATAAACATAAATTTAAAAATTACGATTTTAGTTTTATTTCTGATATTGAGCCAATATTCAGAATATTTTCGAAAGTTTTCAAAAAAAAAGAAACTTTAAAATGCAAGCATATGTGTTCCAATCTTTATTTCAAAGAGAATTTCAATTAATTCGAAATTGAATAAATTATGCTTAGGATTTAATTATTTCGTGCGAGAAAAAAAAATTCACTTTAACAAATAGTTTCGAAAACTAATTTTAGGTTAAATTAATAAAATTGAAAGCAGTTTTTTTTAATATAAATTTTTCGAAATTGCTGCTGAACTCCTTGAGAAGACAGTATTTAAGAAACGAAAACATTACTTATTGAAAATTTTCGAACATTGGAACATTGGAAGCAAGAATTATGTCAAAGAAAATTAATCGAAGAAATTGAGAAATATTCGAAAATGTTCGAAATATACTGTTCGAAATTTATTTGAAGAAAATTATTTTGTTCTCAAAAAAATATTTTGAAAAGTTATATCAATTTATTTTAATTTACTGATTAAAATAAATTTACAAATTAACTCAATTTCGAAAATTTTCGAACATAAATTTTGAAAAACACTGTTTTTGAAGATTTGTTTAGTTATGGATATTTATCAAATATATCAATAGACTTATTTATTCATCTTCGAAAATTGATAAACAAAACAAATTTTAAAGATGTTGGGGCCTTGTATTAAAAGTTTTAAAAATTTTACAAAATGTTCGAAATTTATTTGAAGAAATTTATTTTGTTTTCGAAAAACTATTTTGAAAATTTATATCAATTTATTTTAATTTATTGAGCTCAGTAATACTTTTGATATAGTTTTTCAAATTACCTCAATTTCCAAAATTTTCGAACATAAATTTAAAAAATAAAGTTCTTGAAGATTTGTTTAGTTATGGATATTTATCAAATATATCAATAGAATTATTTATTCATCTTCGAAAATTGTCAAAAAAAGCAAATTTAAAACATGTTGGAGCCTTCTATTAAAATTTTTAACAATTTGACAAAATGTTCGAAATTTATTTGAAGAAAATTATTTTGTTCTCAATTTATTTTAATTTATTGAGCTCAGTACTACTTTCGATATAGTTTTGCAAATTAACTCAATTTCGAAAATTTTCGAACATAAATTTTGAGAAACACTGTTTTTGAAGATTTGTTTAGTTGTGGATATTTATCAAATATATCAATAGAATTATTTATTCATCTTCGAAAATTGATAAACAAAACAAATTTTAAAGATGTTGGGGCCTTGTATTAAAATTTTTAACAATTTAACAAAATGTTCGAAATTTATTTGAAGAAAATTATTTTGTTTTCGAAAAATTATTTTGAAAATTTATATCAATTTATTTTTATTTATTGAGCTCAGTATTACTTTAGATATAGTTTTTCAAATGAACTCAATTTCGAAAATTTTCGAACATTAATTTCGAAAAATAAAGTTCTTGAAGATTTGTTTAGTTATGCATATTTATCAAATATATCACTGGAATTATTTATTCATCTTCGAAAATTGACAAACAAAGCAAATTTAAAAGATGTTGGGGGGCTTCTATTAAAATTTTTAAACATTTTTATTTATTTAAAATTTTTTTAATTTAGGATCATATAATTCGAACATTCGTAATTCAATTCAAAGAAAATTTTTAAAATTGATTTTAATTCAAAAGAAAAAATTTCCGGCAATATACGAAAGAAACGGGATACCTTTCTGAATATTTTTGCTTAGGAACATTTTTGTTCTCACTTTGTCAATTCATTCTCAAAACAACTATATAATAATCATCAATCGGAAGATTATGAATTCGTGAGTCAAAATCTCTGACGAACCGCAAGAAATGAACTTGTTTTTTTAATTTTATTATTTCTGGCATGAGTACTTGAAAAAGTTCATGCGAACTATATGATTTATAAGGTCGAATGAAAATACATTTATTACTCCCAATAGAGCAATGATAGAGTAATTCTTTAGTGTTACTTTAAATCAGTCATGAGCAGGAAAATAAATTGGTGGGTCAATATGTTTTTTCTAAAACAAACACAAAATTGTCGTCATTATTGCTTTTGGTCATCGTTGCAAAAGAAAAAAAAAAAAAAAAAAAAAAAAAAAGAATTGTCAAAGCACTGCGACAAGACTAAATTTCTATTTCTATATGTAACCAAATGGATGTGCAAAACAAAAACAATTCATGTGTGTTTTTGTGTTACACAAGTAACGGGACAATTATCTCAAGCTCAGCCTCGTCGAGTAAGACTTCTTTTTGTTGCCTTTCGAACGTCGGTTTTGTTGTTGTTGTTTTTTGTACGTGTTGTTGTTTTTACAAATGTGCAAACACAAATTTTATAAAATAAAACAAATTTGTAGCTGGGCCAATTGTGCTTCTGGAAGCTCATGTCTGCTTTAAATGGTCAAAAAAGTACTCGCCTCCAATGACATACAATGAGAAAAAGATTTACGAAATGTTTGAGCTTCGGAGCTATAGGGAGTATTTCGTCCATGATGACTCTTTGAATTATGGAGATAATGGCTTATTTATCGCTCAGTAAAGAGTGGAGTCTAAGAGGTTGTTATAAAAAATTCTTTTCGAAAAAGTTAATTTGTATTGGTTAGAAATTCTTGTTCTTCTACAATTTACGAAATACAAAGTTTTTATTTTTTTGTTATCCCTTGAAAGATCATGAAATTTATTTAAAAAAAAAATTAAAATTGTGATTTATTTAAAAAATATTTTTTTAAAAAGTAAATAATTCCAAAAATTTCGAAAAATATTTCTTACAACACATAAAATTAGTACAATTAGTCCCTTAACAATATTTATTTAGCAATAATACTGAAAAGCTTATCACTTTTAATAATTATCTTAAAAATAAAAAAAATTAATTAAAACACAAAATTTTTCTTAAACTTTTAAGAACATAAAAATTATTATAAATTTGTTTTTATTAAATTAATTGGTGGATTTAAGTATTCGAAAATTAATGAAACTTAATTATAAAACTATTTACAACTAAAACATTTTCAACAGAAAATTTAGAATTAACTTTTCTCAAATTATTAATTAATGAAGTTATTTCTCAAAGTTTAAAATACTTATTTCTTTTTCAAAAATCCAAAAACTTAAGTAAAACATAATAAAAATATTTTCATATTTATAGAGTTCCTAATCTTCAAACAATAAATTCGAAAAATTTGCTAAATTCGAATTCAACCCAGGGAAGTTCTAGCCCATTTTTTAACTATTCGCACAGCGAATTCGCCGTTTTCATTTTTAATTACCAGGATTGTTTAAATAGATCTGTATATCAGTGTGTGTTTTTTATGTGTCTTAATACATATTTATCTTTTACTTTTTAAATACTGTATATATATATGTATGTCTTTGTTTTTTATATACTTATTTATTTAAATATCTTTTGTTTCTTCCTGTTTCTTTTCATGTTTTCACTTGCGCTCTTCAGCTTCTTAAATGCTTTACTCATTCAGTTTATGCCACTCGGCTATTTGTCTTCGTGGTGAATTGCAAACTTCATTCCAATGATTGAGTGCTGTACCACCTGAATTCGGACCGCCCAGCTCCAGTCGTCCAATGACCTATTTTTATATATGAGTTAATTTTATTTGCCACAAATATATTTTGTTTAATATTTTTTAAAAAGTTTGTACGCCTAACAACCATTTACCTCATTTTTGGTCACCCGATCCCAATCGAGCAGCATAAGTTCCAGTGAAACTCCATCCAGTGAAGCGCCAGAGCCCTAGCATCAAAGAAAAACCCAACATTTTAAAACTGCTGTCGAAGAAATCTCACCTTCGACTCAAACTCACCTCAGCTGTTGGTATGTCAAAAGCGAAGCTCTCATTAAAAACTGGACTCAGGGTGCGCTTCTTGACGTGTGTCTTCTTTTTGGCTATGCGTTGTCCATTGTACAGCAAGTATATCTTGACATAGGGGTCAGCTAGACCGGTAACATCCATGCGTGGTAGATTTCGAGCCTTCAGCAGCACAACAGTCAAACGTCCAGCAGCTGGTTGCCAGCAGAGCGAAATGAGTAGCTCTCCACGACCCTGAGCACGTATCTTAAGCGAACGCGGTTGTATCTCTTTGCTGATGGACAGAGCTTCCTTGGAAATGTCACCAATTTCAATGGAGGTCAATGGACAAACCACTTCGCCTATAACATCATCACGCGAATAGCGATCAAAGCTCAAGATGACAAAATGCAACGACATGTTCTGTAGATCATTCATGCTCAGACCATAGAAGGTAAAGTCCTCATCGTAGACCGGATTGCGTGTATTGCGCACCACCCTGTGCGAAAATTAATTTTTTATATAAGCCACCGCCCTGTATAAGACGTGAAAGTGTAGAAACTTACCTGGTTTTAACCTTGTGCTGTTTGTCAGGCAAAAGCTGCAGCTTGACATAGGGATCGGTGGCCGCTTGAGTGCGTCCATTCACGCCGTTTGGTATGTCGCTGCCGCCACCCTTGCAGGGTAATCCACGACAACGTATGATAGAGACCATCAAAGCATTACGCTCGGCTAAGTAGCGTAGCTTGAAGTAAATTGTTCCAAGTTTTCCATACTGATCAACTGTCATATCCTTGCTAGCCACCATTGAGTCCTCCATAGCGCTGCCACCTTCTACGGGGCTCTGCACCTCAGGTGTGGACGGCTTCTGTTCGACATTAAGTTTTATTTGCTTAGGCTGCAGCTCATCCTCTTCAACGTATTTCATTGTGGTTTGTGGTGTTACTGGTGATGTTGTCTGCTCCTGCATAGGCTGCAAGATACCCAGCTGTTTGGTACCTGTGGGCGATGGCGACTTCTTGAGATAGTGCGGTGGTTGGCCGCTTGGCGAACGAACTGCGGTCGGACGTCGTGTCGGTTGGAAGGGGAATGTTGCATCGTGTTGGTTTTGCTTCTTGTTGCGAGCACGTATCTGCTTGGCACACACACAGGCCACTGCAGACAAAATGGCTGCAGCAGTGAGTCCCAGAACAGCAGGAAGAACTAAAAGCAAGGAGATATTTTTTGAAATCTATTAATATTTGAGTTTTATTCTTCGAATTGTTTAAAATTTCCTCTTAAAAGTGTGGCAAGTGCCAATGAAGATTCTTAAGAATCGTGATCTTCTTGACATCAGCAATATCTGGGGTTACTTAATAACATAGGAAAGCATTGTAAGTTATAGCTTCCAGACGAATTGGATTCATTGGATATTTACGAATGCGTCAGTTTTCCGAAATTCATAAAAATATCCACTTAAATTTAGAATTCTATAAGGATACATACTGTAAGCAAACTTTCCAACATAATCAGTGGTTTGCCAGATTAAAAGAAATTTAGATTCTAGCTTCGATTATTTTTTTTTTTTTAAGATTGCCAATAACCTCACTAGTTCCATAGATAATTCCATTAGAAAATATTTGTCATGTATTCAGAGACTTAAGTCAAAGTCTATAGAACCCAAAAAAGTTCAAATGACCCATTTTGTTTCAAAGATAAACGCAGTGAAATCTATTGGTCCTAGAATCATCGATTTTTGTCAAAGTCGATAGAACCCAAGAAAAACGTAACCCTTGGTTAGTTACATAAACAGTCCAGGTAAAATTCATATCTCAAAGAACCATCGATTTTTGATCAAGGAGTCTCTTTAACATAAAAACGTTCCAGTGGCACAATTAGTTCATTAAAAATCTCTAGTAGAACCTACAGAAACAGTTGGATAGATGCAATAAGTGTACGATGATGATTGTTTAAGTAGATCAGTTATTTTTAAGTGACATAAACGTATTTTGGGTGACAGAGAAGCCGGGGGATAACAAACACACAAGAAGGCCAATATCAGTTCGGACACCTGAAATGATCCAAAGGTAAGTATCATATAACATTAAAAAATATGTTTTTTAAGAATTATAAAATTAAATAAACATATTAAAATGCCACAATTTTATAACTCAGGTAAGTTATTTTGTTGCAGGAGATCACAATGATTCAAAGAAAATTATGGGAAGGCCTTGAACACCAGCGAAGATACTATTTGAATAATAATTTTTCAATAGAATTTGGACAAAACAAAGGTCTGTACAAAGTTGTTTCACATATGTACAATGTGGCTCCACAAGAAAATTAAATCCCTCTACTTCAGATTATCTTTACTACTTTCTTTGCATATTTGCAATGATGTCCGATGATGACTATGACTGAGTTTATGTTTGTACAGTCATTGTAAGCATGCAGAAAACAAAAGGTAAAAAATTTTATAAAAAAAAATAAATTTTTCCCAAAAGCCGGCTTATCTGATTTGGATAATATTTCATTTTTCCTAAACTTCATAAAATGGCCAACAATCCTGCAGTATTTATATTTGAAAGAAAGTTGCAGCGACCTTGGCGGGGGTAAAGCTTCTAATTCAAAATCGAAATAAAAATATAGAATATTCTTAATAAAGTAGGCTAGTTTCGTGTCAAGAACTAATTTTTTTAAAAAATCTGATGGCGTATTCGGGTCAAGTGAAAAAGTTTTGTAAATAGGAATTGTAAAAAGGAAACTCGATCTGAAACATCCATTTTATAATTCTTCAAATTCCATCCCATCCAGTTTGGGTATTTTTTTGATTTTTTTTCGCGTCACGTGCATATATTACATCGAGGATTCAGAATCTGGCCTTGCAGGGAGGTTTTGAAATACTTTTGCAAAAAAACCTCTATAATGTGTACATTGAATGATGATCAGAAATTGATGAGAGTCCGACATTCCAGAGATTTTCTTGCGGCCTTGCGTTCATAAATCCATTCGTGGAGTTCCAAAATATTTTCTTGGAGTTTTGAAGTGTTTGGTGTCCAGAATCCGTTGTATTCGACCCGAATAGTGCTATCCAGAAAGTTGGTCTCTGTTGCACGAATTTGCACCGAGTCACACAGCACTCATTGTTCGTCAATTTTTGGCTCGAAATCGATTGAGTGTCTTAAATCATCCGCCGTATTGATCTGATTTGGCACCGTGTGATTTCCTTTGTTCCAAAAATTGAAAATGAAGTCGAAAGGATGCTTTATTAACGACATTCCGACCATCCAAGCAGCTACGACACGGGCGCTGGAGCCAATCCCGCAAAATGAGCTTGAGCAGGCATTTGAATCAGTATTGAATCGTTTTTCCCTCTTAATGCATTCTAAAAAATAACCAAGTGAACCAAAACTACTGTTTTCGAATTCATTTATGAACCTTTTCGGGTAGAAACGTTCAATTTCGTCACTAACTTACTTGTGCAGTAAGTGAAACGTACACTAATAACTTTTCAAAACCATAGAAAAGTTATTTTTCGGCACTCGAAAATGAACCCTTTTTAATTAATCGCCGGACGAAAATGCCTCTCAGAAACAAACTTTTTTTTCTTCAAAAATGAGTTAAAAAATTAACCATAGACAAATTCTTTTTCGGCACTCGGAAATGAGCCCTTTTTGTATCAACCGCCGGACTGAATTACCTCTCGAAAAAGAACATATTTTGTTCAGAAATGAGTTAAAAATTTATTTTTTTTAATTATATATCTTTAACCACTACGCGTAATCCACCGCGCCGTGATACGCGTGATCCGCCGCGTCGCGGTACCGTTATCTTTAAGAACTGATTGACATCTCTTATTTAATATTGAAAACGAAAGATCACCCAAAAAAAAAAAACGAAAAATCACCCAAAAACGAAAAGTGAAATTTCGCCCAACATATTTGGGTGAAATTTCGCCCAAAAGTAAAAAACGAAATTTTACACAACAAAAATGCAAAATCGCCCAATTTTTTTGGGTGTTTTTTCATATGAAATTCGTATGGAAAAAAATTGGGTGATTTTTCATTATTTTCTTTTTGGGGATTTTTCTTTGGGCGATATTGTGGAGAGCCTTAACTTACTACTCAAATCTGTTGTTTAATATTTTGATAGTCATACATTGAATCTGGATCACGGAAATTGCGCCCGAAGAATTTGAAAATAAAGCCCGAAACACTGCTGAAAATTTCGGGCATAATTTCCATTTTTTTTTTCAGGCTTAATTTCCAAACCATTCGGGCGTAATTTCTTTCTTTCGGGCTCAATTGCCATTTCAAATTCGGGCGTTTTTTCCAAAATTCGATGCTTGCTTCACGGGCGACAGCATTGCTTCATAAATTCGAGGGTAAAGGAAACGAGGGACATGCACAAATATAATGAGATAGAGCGTAAGAAGAGCGTAATATAGATTATTATATAGAATTGTGCTCATTGCACTCAAAGCAGTTCATAATCAATGTTGCATGCCATTTATATAAAAAAATGGGAGTTTTATAATTTTACTATTTAATATTTTGAATTTAATCATGTTTATATTTCGATTATTACACTTGCTTTTAAGTAGTTACGCGCAAAATAAAAGTATAAATTTATTATGGTGATTCAGTTCTAAAAAAATATTACTTAAAAATATGTTAGGAGGCAGATGTAGTATTATAATGATTGCATGCTCTTGTGAAATCCTTATAATATGCCAAGAAGTTGTTTTTGCAAAGCGATTTTATAGCTGCTGGTAGGTAGTAATTTAAAAAAAAGACTCCCTTTAAAAAAGCAATTCTCTTAATATGCTAAATATGCAACACTTACTTTTCACAACAGCATGCTCTCGCTCTTACGGTTTCTATAAAGCACACTGAAAACAAAGTAGTGCTAAAGTGGTTTTTGCAGAAATTTTATAGGTATTAGAGATTTTTTTTCTTTGCTCTGATTTATACTGCAAAATGAAATAAATGTGTAGTGGACGGATTATAAAAATTAAACACACTGACAGATGGATAAAGTGAAAAACAGATGAGCAAACGGATATGTAAAAAGCTGAAAATAATCCATTTTAAATTTTGGTTTGTATATCTCGGCTAAAAGTGCACATAATTTTATAATGGGACGGCGATGGGTTCATGGGAAAATTATAAATGAAAAAAAAAGGAAAACAAAAAATGTCATACAATGATAGATTTGATTTTTTGAAACAAAGAAATTGTTATAGATCTTGAATGGTTTTAACAAAAAATAAAAAAAAAAATTAAAAATGACTTCAGGGTAGACGATTTATAAATAGTCGTATTTTGAAAAAAAATGTATAAACAAAAAATTACTGCAAAAAAACCAAATTATACAGTTTGATGCAGAAGCATCAAACATTTTGCATGCATGAAATTTTGTACAGTGTACAATTTTTCGTCATCTTATCAAGGAACAGGCCAGCGCAGATACTGCCTGCTTGACGGTCGCTCGAACACTGCAGCTTTGATCGTTCTGTATGTGCAGTGTTGCCAGATGTCTCTCACCATTTACCCCTAGATTGGATTTCAAATCCCCCTAAAATTCCCCTAAAATTTTTTCCAAAAAACATACAAAAATACAGTTGTAAATAACTTAAAATTTATTGAGTTCAAACTTCAGCTTCAAGGGGCAGCTGAAGAGTAGCGCAATTGCAATGCAAATTCCTAATGTGTTCCTATGTATTTAAAGGGCTGAGCTGTTGGACGTCTTCAACAAGCTCAGGAAGTTGCTTTGTAGCTTTCAATTGGCCAAGCTGAAATTGGCCTTAAAATTTAGTTTTACCTTTGAAAGCAGGCTCCGTCTCCCATTTGTTTGTATATTTTTGGTTTCGTCAAAACTGCGTTTTTAGTTTTGAATTTTTTTTTTCTTTTTAAAGTCGTTGTATTTATAAAGATGCAATGTGAATTTACCCACATCTAAAATCCCTATTAAAATATATAAAAATAAAAGAAATATGTTATGAAATTTTTATTAATTCATTTATTTTAAAAATTTAAAATTATCAAAAACTGCAGGGAGTGCACACTGTATCTTTAAAGATACAACCAACTAAAGTGACCCAGTGAGGTGCCAAATGTTCGAAATTTTTTCGAACCTCTTAAATTATCTGTTCCTAGAAGTTAAACTGTTAAAAATAGTGTTTATTTAATTTTAAAAAAAAAATTTTTTGACTTTGTACATAATTTTTTTAAAAAGTATGACAAATAGAAGTCAAAACTATGTTTTATTTAAGATTTATTATATTCTAAATAATATAGAACAAATTTTAAAAAAATCAAACCATAAATATAGCCGTAGGAATTTCTTGAATGGTTGTATCGTTAAAGATACACGGTGCATTTAAGGGTTAATATTAACCCAGAGTTGCAAGTTAAGCACGAAGCGAGTTTTAAATGAAATGGGAAATGATTGGTAATTTATTTGAAGTGTTGCCAATTCAGCCGTATTCATAAAGTGTTACTGAAATCGCTTTTTACACTATATGGAAGAAAAAGTATTTTTCCTAAATTTTTTGCATAGTTTTAAGGAAAAGTAATAAATCTTTATTTCCAAAGGTAAATTTTCCAAATACCCCTAAAAAACCCCTAGAAAATTTGAAGTCACCCTAAAAAAACTTCTAGGAGGAATTCCCCTAATCTGGCAACACTGTGTATGTGAGATGAATACATATATTTCTGCACTAACGCAATCTCAAGTGCGCTCTTGTGATTGCATATTGTGAGAGGATTACAGAGAGGATTTTCCATTCCGCAATCCGATTCACCCCCAAATTCATCATGCAATTGATTTCGCCCGCTGCTTGCCCGCTGCTTACACGCAGTCGCAGCACGTGCAAGAATTGTGCCCACCCCTACCATAAATGAACACATACACGCATAAAAACTATGCTGCTACCAAATTAAGTGGAATTAATAACAGTACATTTCATATTTCGGTTACTTTTGTGAATAAGATTTAGAAAAGTTTTTTAATTTTTGTTGATTTGTGTAGGTTTCATTATTTTAATTTTATTATTAACACTTATCGGTGGTAAATCACTTCTTACGTGACGAAAGAACATTGTCGCACGGCACGTAGAAGGTAACAAGACCCAACTAGGTGAAATCGGGCTCGATGCCTTGTTAATTCCGCATCAGCAAAGAATCAATTAACATCTCTAACTATCTTCCTCCTGTTTGTACTTAATTTCTAATATTTTGAGCCCAAAAATGAATAAAGAACATTTTACAAAGTACTATCACAGATAGTGGCAGGAAACAGGGAACCATTTCTTCACAATGGAGATTATTTAAAAAATAACATACACTAAAAACTTATAAATAATATTTTGAAACTTATATTTGGTATACTCCTTCAAGAAATAAATAATTTCTAACAAAAATCGTTTTCTTTTAATACCGAAAACGTTTCGCACATTTACCGAAATTTGCTACAGCCTGGCGAGAATCGCGTTCATAAAGCTAGAGATGGATAAGGCTTAGAATTAAGCAAACAGTGAGCGTCAAAACAAAGCTTACACCCTATTTTTTAATACTTTTGACTTTATTTTAATATTTTAAAAAGTAATTTTATAAAAAATTTTAGTACTTTTGGAATTAATTTTTTAAGCTCTTATGATATACTAACTAAAAATATAAATTATTTTACAACAAATTAAAAAAAGAAAAATACTCCATTTTCTTCGAGCTAAAACAAAGTGTACACTTAAAGTTGTAAATAAGAAATAATAACTTCAGTCCAATTATTAATATTTTTTTGCTTTACTCGTCCTGAAATGACAGCTTTCAACCGTCTTGGCATTGATTCTACAAATTTCGTTGTTACGTTTGAGGAAATTTTGTGCCATTCTTCAAGTTAAATGGCTTTCAGCGAGACCTTGCTGGATACCGTCCTCTTTCTTATTTGTCTTTCCAGATGTTCCCACAAATATTCTATCGGCTTGAGGTCCGGTGATTGTGGGGGTGATCCAGCTGTTTTGGAGTTTTGCAAAACAACCATTCCTTCACTACATTGGCTGTACGTTTCGGATCGTTTTCCTGCTGAAACATCTACAAGCGATCCAGTCCTAATTTGTTAACACCGGCCGGCAAATATAGTGTTTGGCAATTGTACTGTCAATAAACGTTTAATTTCCTACTCCGTTTGCCGTCGTACACTCGCACACCATCATCGAGCCACCCTGCTTTATTGTAGAAGTAATATTTTCCTCCTTGAACTTCTGAGTTTTGCTTCTCCATATTTTTTGTAGATTTTTTCTTTCCTAAAATTTCGAATATGCTTTCGTCACTGAAAACTATATTTTTCCAAAATTAAATTTCATTATTTTTATACTTTTTAGCAAAAACCATGCATAGCCTTTGATTTTTTTCTGATATAAACGGCTTTTTTTCGAGGGACTCTTCCAAATACACCATTTCCACGTCTTATTGTACTGGCACTAACGTTGGTTCCTGATGATGCGAAAAGATCATCCGCTATTTTCACTGCGCTTGTAGTTTGATATTTTCACACTATTCTGAATACTGATCTTATTGCGGTTTCACAGAGTTGTTTTGGTCTGCTAGCACATGGTCGATTTTCTAGTGCTCCAAATTTTTTGTATTTGTCAATGATTTTCTTGATGGTATTATGATCCCTATTAAAAATTGAAACTATTTCGCGAAGTGATTTTTCTGCATTATGGAATTTTATGACTAATTCCTGTGATTAAATAGAATTTTAACTACGCTTTTTTAATTACGCAAGAGTTTACTACGCAAAAAATTGGGTTAATTTCGAAAGATTATCAATTACGAATACTTTTGTGAATCACTATAAGTCGTAGAACATTTTTTATGAAATCCTCAAAAAACTCGTGATGGATTTTATAAGTGCTAAGATAGTGCATTTTTCAATTTTGTTCTATGCAGTAGAAAAACCATCTGAATAATATTTATTTTGGGAAAGGACTAAAAAGTGCCTGATCTAAAAATAGGTCTGAGCTAGATTTTAGTCTGGTTTCAGGAATAATTGCTCTGGTAATATCAAAAATTATTTTATGTAAATGGAAATTTCATTTGAGTTTAAAAGTTCTGCCATTATATTTTCAATTTTTGCCATCATTAACGAATCATCCACCGTCATTCCATAGAAAACTCGCATAGAAAATTTATCGAGAGTTATACTCCTAATTTCGAAAATTTTATTGGCCCATACATTCGCTTGATTGGACTATTTTAGACTATTTCATTTCTACTAGAAGTAACAGGTTATTACAAGGACTTTGGGCGGACTTAAAGAAGAACTACGCATGAATAATGGAAATAATCCATGAATATTTAATGATTATAAAATAAAGCTTTTTTAACATTATACCTCATTATATTGGTTTTCCAATTAGTCATCATTATATAAGGTAAGTCGCGATTTTTCATCAATTTTCATCAATTTGTGAAAATCAAAAGTTGGAAATATTTTTTGCTTCTCTAAGAAAAGCTATTTATTTTGTTTAGTTTTTAAAATAAAATAAATAATTTATAAAAAAACAATTAAAGACCATAGAAACATATGGAATATCACACCCTATAATAGAAGCGAAAAAAAAGAAAACCATCAAAGACAGTGCACATTGACAAGAGTTATTGTTATGCGAGAAAAAACAAAATTGTTTTCAATCATGGAAAATTTTATGCAAATCGAAATAGACACGAAAAAGTTGCCATTCATTTTCAAGTGGAATGTCAATGAAATTGCACAAAAACAAAAAAAAAACCCATTAGTTTTGAATTTCAAGTAAGCCATAACCAGCTAATAAACGTAAGAAAACTAGTGCAAAAAACAAAACGAAACCCTTACAACAACAACAAATAATAAATCATAAGCTACGAAGGAAGACCCACTTACTTGTCTCCATTGTGTTGATGTCCGGGCTATACTCGTCGCCCATATTGCAAAAACTACTTCGTAGACGACGACAACGACAACAAAATCAAGAGAATCAGTGAATCAGAATCGTCCGTTAGTTGAAATCGATTTTCCCCCTGGAAGGGCTGCTTTCTACGTCGTTGCGGGATATTCCTCGAAAAATGTTCACAACAATGAAGATGTCGGCAAAAGTCGGAGTATGAGCACGAAGAAGTCGTTGACAGAGAGATGTAGGAGATTTTTTTTTTATCCCTTTATATCGTGTGAGAAACGTTCGTTGTATGAATCACACTTTTTTGCCCATTTTACCGTAGGTATGAAAATTATATTCAAGTTCAATTAGAACAAATTTTTTTATGAGTTTAATTATGACACTTATTATTTTTTAAAAACAATTTTCAAAACTATTATAAATAATGTTTTGACTTTTGGCTCACTTTGCACAGCTTCAAAAAAATATGTTAGAACTGTATATTTTGTGTTTTGCAACTACGACGTATACACTTTTTTTCAGCAAGTTTTAGAAAAATCTAAATTTTGCTCTTAGCAGCCGAAGCACAAAATTACTATTATTTCAGTTATTTCTATGAGTGAGGAAAATTGCCTTTATTATTTTGCCAATTTCATCACAGTTTTTCCTACTGATTTTCTATATTTTCAAAATAACTTTTTTTTTGTCTACAACGCACTTTGGGGAAACTCTCTTAAGTGGCCAGTGAAAAATTCGCAATAAACTGTAGGAAAATACTTTGTACCAGGACGAGTCCACTTTGCCATCAAAATAAAATCGATGAGCCGACGCATGCGCAGTATGGGGAAAAACGTTGCAAACGTTCGAAACCAGCGAATTTATGTAGTAAAAGGTACTAGCTGCTAAGGGTGGCACCACTGAAGCTTTGTTTACAAGTGATTGGCATCACTTTAACAAGTGTTTGGCATCACTTCCTCTAGAGGGTTAATCACTATGATTTACAATATTTAATATTTATTTAATTTGTGAAATATTTTTTCAGCACTCTTACTAAAAGTGAAAGGAAATATTATAAAATGTTATAGCTTAAAATTAAAAACAAAAACTTGTTTGCATGCATACAATTACAATCATTAACTCCAAAGTTAGTGCGTTTTCAAACCAGTACTTATCGTAGCGCAGACACTGCATTGTTAGCCAAGCTCATCACCCATTTAGCTTTAAATATAAGGTAAAGCTTTTATTATAGATATTAAAATGCTCTCAAGCTTTCATACCGTACGCTGGACTTTAAATTAGATAGTTCGATTGGATCAGGCCTAATCACAAAGGTGGCCCTTGTGGCCCTTGTTGTAATAATTGGCCCATTTATTAAAATTGAATAAAACTCACATTTTGCTTGCGCCAAATTTACGACGAAATGCACTTGCGAAAATAACTATAACAAACAACAACAACATACGCATCGAAACACACAAGCGCGCGGAGCGACCACCAAAAACATTCAGCATTGTTGTTGTGCATATGTTTTGTTAGTGGAATAGAAATTCAGACGATCTCGCGTTCTGCTACGCATGCTTGTCGCGTATGTATTTTGTTTTTGGGATTTTTTTATCAACATATTCTATGCACTTGCAAAAAGCAACAAATTAGGTTGCCGTCGATGGTGGTGAGCTAAAATGTTCGCTTTTGTTGTTGTTAATGTATTTTGTTTTTTATTTTAATCAGGCGATTATCTTTCTTAATTAGGCTTTGGCCCTTTTATTCATTTCGCTGATTAGGCCTGGATTGGATAGTTGGCTACTCTGATGCAGAAGTAGACTTTCAAACATTTTTATTTCGTACAAATAAGTGTCAAGCTGACTTTGGACTAGTCGATTACTCTCAAGGAAATAAACATTGCTTTAAAATTTTATGCTTATGACCATATACATATAATTAGCAACAAGAACTCAACTCGCATTTTGATCATAAAAAAACAGATGGCTGTATTGTAGACACACCCGTAGATTTTACGTGACAGTGTATCTTTATCCTTGGCCTTATTATTGTCCCTTTCTTTTCCTTTGATCACAAACTTGTCCTCATCCTTATCCTTACACTCCCACGTTTAAAAAACGTAAAAGCGGTATATAAATTTTTGCCACTCCGTTTGTAACGCCCATAAGGAGGCGTGGTAGGTATAGAAAGTATACAGTGATGGAAAAAATTATAGAAACGGCAAGCACTTTAACATTTCGAAGAATGCAATAAAGTTTAACCTTAAACCCGTTTATCGGATCATATTGACCCGAGGCACTTTTCATTTGAAAAAGAAAAATATTAAAAATCAAAAATAAGAAGAAAAAAATAAACCATTTTTTTTGTTGAAATTTTATCTTTGCAACCAGAGTGAAAAAATTGTACATATGTGACATATGTGCATAGCAGAGACAAAAAACTGACTTGTGCACTATACGTTTATCTGGGTCAAAATGACCCGACATTTTTTACAATACGATTTGTATGAAGGATCAGTTTTTGTAGTACTTTTTTCACTACTTTTTGCTGTTGTGCAATCCTTTCTAAATTTTTTGTAACTGTTAGTACATTGGAAGTGAGAGACAGCATTATTCTGTCGTTGGCGTATGTACTTTTCATACTTATGTCCACTTGCACATATGAAAACATACTTTTTATATTGATCTGTTGTGCAAGTGAAGTGTTTTCTTTTCTGTTGTCTTTTAGTATTTGCGTTATATCATGCTAAAAATCAGTTGGAAAAGCGATACAACACTCCAATGAAACAATCAATAAGGCCGTGTGTTATTCGGAAACTTTTCTCTCGTGATACAGAAGAAGTTACTGACTTGAATACAATTATGTTGAAATATAATTGTCATTTTTACTGTGCCAAAAGGATGATGATATTTTGACAACTAGAAATGTTGACGTTTTAAATTTTCGTAGTGTATTAGCGCAAGAATTTAACACTTAAATGCATAGTGTGCCATATATGGCACAACCAAAGAATTTATCCCCATGTCTGAACGAGAGTAATTTTGGGAAAAATAATGAACCTTTTCGAGTCGCAAGATCACAAGTGTTTTTTTTTTTTCTATTTTTGCTTGTGTCAAAAATTCTCTTGCCGATTGTCAAAATTTATACTAGCCCCTGGGGCTACATGCAGTTTTGACAGTCATATTCATCTCACAAGTGCCAAATATTCTCATTCAGACTGTCGAAATTTCGTCATCTGAGTGAATAGTTCCCAAATAGCAAACGTCCAAAGAATTGCTTTGAATTTGATTGGTATGAAGCCAAAAAGCCTTACAGAATCGCTTCCAATGCCACAAGTTTAGGTAAGAAATAAATAAATGATTTCTATTTCAAATGATTTTTTTTGTTCATTTTTGTTTCATTCACTGTCTTTACGAGGACAAGAAACCACGACGTAGATGTGGAGCATATAAGAGTAACAGCAAAATAAAGGATAATAAACGTCTGCTGTGTGTGACCATTGCTTAAAACCTTTTTGACCTTTGCATTATGTTCATTCATGTTAATCGTGTTACCTTCACAAATACGAAGAACCTGATATATTGAAAGATTACAATGATAATGATGCAACAGATCCATCAATGCCTACCACAATAAATACAGCTCAATCGTAGCGATACTATCAGTCGGTTATAAATCTTTGTTTTTTTTTTTTAATTTTGTTTTATTTTTTTTTTTCTCAACATTCATATTTAAATTGCAAATATTTTGTGCCAACATATATTTAAAAAAAAAAATATTAAAATTAATATTTCATGAAAAACAACACTTTTTAATTTGAACTCATTGAAAAATGTTTAATTTCCATACAAGATACACTACGGGTCAATATGACCCAGATAAACGGGATTATGTTGTAAAAGATATAAACGGGTCTAAGGTTAAAAGCAAACTACAGTACACTCTCACAAATTAGAACCACTTTGTTCCACGGGTGGTTCTAATTTCTGAAATGTTCTAATTTTTGGACGTTTTTATTTTCATAGAAATTAAAAAGAAAAAATGACACTGGTTAAAAAAAAACATGTTACTAAAGAATTTGTATGTAATGTAATTAAAGAATTTTCATTAATTAATATTTAATGTTTTTTTTTTAACATAAAACTCATATAATTCCCCTTTTTATATTTATATCAATGGGCCAAGATCACTTACGAATTTAATAAATAAAGAACGTCCAGAAATTAGAACCAGGTTATAATTTCAGAGCTTTCAATATTGAAATCCCAGGTTCTAATTTCGGGACAGTACGAATTTATGACTGTCGGACACACTCGGAGTGTACATCGGACACAAAATACATAAGTTATGGAAAAAAGGACCTTTATGGCGGTTTTTCCGGGGGTAAAAAAAAAAACATTTTTTTTGTTTTTGCAACTGTCTTGAGGTCATCTTTTAAATAAGGGGTGCACTTTTCAAAATTTTTTTTTTTTTTGATGGAGACCGACCCACTCTATTATACAACCTAATTGACTTTTTAATGTGCAAGTGGTATTGTGTTCACTTCAGTCGAGGTAAATATTGTCCCCGTGCATACAAGCTACCTTACGGTAGCATTATACATTATATGTCAACGAACCTGCTTCCCAGATTAATCAGGATCTGGTTAGTCTCTTTCATTTATTTACGATAGGGCAAACCCGTTGCCTGGGACTGTCCTCATTTATCCTGACTTTGGATAGGCTAAAGAAAAGTATGTATATTCTTGATCAGCATTCCTTGAGTCATATTTTGGGATTGGGAAAAAGATAATAGACGATTAGAGCCATATCTGGAAAATACGATGAATGGGGAAGCAATAAAAAAGAACCCAACCTTTAACAATTGCTCAAAATTATAAAAATATCTGAAAAGAGCATTTCGAGAGTTCAAATGAAACTGAATCATATGCAAACTTGAAATTTTCCAACAAAGTGAAAAACCATTTTTGATAAAAGTGGTCTGAAAACATCAGTCTTCAAATAAGCTGTCAACGGGCTCACTCCACTTTCTTCTTTTGATTAATTTTCTGTCTCATTCTCTCTCCCCCTCTCAACTTTATTTCGTTTTGTAACTGAAGTTTTAACTGTTGTCTACAGTAGCCGCGTTCTTTTGTAAGCAAGTGGCAAAAGAACGCTGCAACTCGGTTAAAATTTGCTTTTAGTTGCTTAACAATACTGGCAACAACTCTCAAAAAACTTATGATTAGTTTGTTGAAATAAACATGAGAAAATGAAGATGAAAAAATGAGTTTGACGTTTGAATGAAATTTCCTAAGGATCTTTTCAGAGCTCATTCACAATAGAGCAGTTTTCTTACTTTTCAACACTGCATATGAAGTCGGATATTAGTCGGATATTATACCGAGTTGGCTGAACTCGTATAAATAACCGAGTTTGTGTTATTGTTCTGCATGTATGTATTTACTTATCCTACCTAGTGTTCTTTTGTAAGTCGGTAGCAAAAGAATGGGGTTAGTATACCTATTAATCCATACTAGTAACTGGAGGGTAAATTTTAAATCTTTAAAATATATTATTTTAAGTGATCGGTCTAGTAACTGTACCCTAATCAGTGACCTAAACCCACATTATTCATTGACACTCCCTTATTTTAAATATCAAATCTAAGTCTGGTGTAAGTCACGTGCGAAAAAATTTTGAATAGACTTAATAGTACCTACTAAAAAAAATGAAATCTATGTATATAATCTTCAAAATGCTTTTATTAGTGATGCAAAGACAAAAAAATTATTACCATAACAACTTGGCTGGCAATTGAGAAAACTTGAAGAAACTAGATAAGATACTTTAAAAACAGTCTGAAAAGTATTAGATGAACAACAATATATACGCGTTATCATTTTTTACTTTTGGGAAAAATATGTGCAAATCATTATAAGAATTAGTTTAATCAAATTAAACTATTTACCTTGAGTTAAAAACGAATTCTTTAAAATTCAGTAAACATTCAAAATTAATGAGTTTATAGACACCTTATCATAACACTTTTAAAAATAACTTAAAGATATGATATGATCGTCTCTAAAAAACTAAGATCATCTTTATTCATGTATGACCTTAAATCATAAAAGACGAGTTAGAACGTAATTGAAACGAATAAAAGCATTGCCATTGCTTCATAACAATACTTTATCAAACAGAATTTCTTCACTCTTCGTAAACAATTACTATCTGTCAGAGTTTTGACGTGACAACGTTTCGTTTTACCGTGCAGGTTTCCAAAAGAGGTTGAAAAAAGCATTTCTTCAAAAATGCATCGGCGTTGCATAAAATTGTTTCTGAGTGTTATACACCTAGAGAAAAGGTGTTATTAAAAAGTTATGACAGTAAAAGGTTATTTCTTTCACTTAATAAAAAAAAAAAAATTGGAGATATAAGGGATGTAACGGAGCTTCGACTTCGGTTCCGAAAGGTCGAAACTTCTAATTGATTTTACACTTCCGGCTCCGACTTCGGCTCCGACAATTTTACATGGGACTTATAACGAAGATGTTTTTTTTTTTTTTTGTTATTATTTATTATTTATTATTGTTTTTATACAGAGCTCTAAATCAAAATTACAATTTATAAATAAAAATATACAAATTTTATAAACTGATCAAAAACAATAATTCCACATTCTGTATTTCCAAAGGAAATAGAGGCGAATGCGGATTAACATATACGATACAGAGAAACATAGGGTTAATATATGGGGTCATTATATCAAAGAATTTACTATAAAATATTTCTAATTCAAGTTTGATAATGATGAAAAGTAGAAAAAGTTTGATTATTATTAATGATATAAAATCTCAAAAATAGATTACAAAAGAAGACCTTATTAATAATTAATTTATTACATCAATAAGCGTATTTACATTTACATAGGATAAATTCAAGAGCCACGCTTTCACTTCTCTTAAAAAAACATATTTATTACGAAGACATCTAATATAATTAGGAAGACAATTGAACAGTCTTGGACCAACCGAACTAAAAAAATTAAAAAAATGTTGCAAGTTATGCGGTGGAACTAGTGCCAAGTTTTGATTATTTATTCTTAAGTTATAATTCATGTAATTTCTATTAACAAGATAGCAGATCTTATAAAAAACAATTTCAGTACCTTAAAATAATAAAGATGTTTAACAGGAAGGATGTTTAACTTTTTGAACAAAGGAAAACTACTATCACGAATACTCTTTTTACATATAATTCTTATTACATGCTTCTGAACAGTAAGTAAAGGCTTAATTTTATTCATGTGTGTACCATCCCAGCAGGTTAATCCATATTCTAACTTAGAATGAAATATCCCAAAGTATAAACACTTAAGTAATTCAGTTGAACAATAAGATTTCAAGTAATAAAGTTGTCTGATAGCTGCAACTAAATATTTTTTTAGAGCAATGGAATGATCGAGCCAATTCAATTTCCAATCCAATATGACACCAAGATATTTAAACATTTTTACACAATCAATCGGAAAACAACTTAAGGAACAGTTACCTAAGGAGTCATGTGTCCGAGTAAGATTAGACGAATTACAGATTTCATGTTGGTGCAGAATTTTAAAAGACCATCTTCAGTAGAAAGGCCTTGTCTAAAACCAAATTGGCAATCACTAAAAAAGTTTGCTTTATTTAAAAAGTCGATCATTCTAACCTTGACAGCTTTTTCAAAAATTTTCGAAAATGTAGAAAGTATCCAAATCGGTCTATAATTGTTAAGCATGTATGTACCAATCTATGTGTTAAGATTGAAATGTACCGGCCTCTATGATTTTACCTATCTCACAGACGAGTGTAGTTTTTCGTTAAATAATTTAAATTACTTATAAACTCTCTGGCAGCACTCTGCTTTAACGTTAACGTTTGCTTGTTTTCGTTTTCTTTGTTTTGCTTTTCGATCGATTCTCTTTTGCTTTTCCATCGATTTCAGGGAATCCCACCCATTTCGGGGTTTTGTTCAGTTGTTTGTTTTGTTTTTTCATTTGTCATTTGAACAATTTCATTTGCACAAGCAATGACTCTCAAAGACGCCTTGATGAAAAATCAAAAATGGGCTTCTTCAAATCCTAAATCAAATCCTAAGCAAATTTATAATTTGATCTCTTAGATTAGGGACGGCCATATCTGACGCACATTCTGCGGCAGTGGGCGCCAGTGTGTGCCAACTCGGCTGCTGGATGAATTCGGGTGTGAATCGGAAGGGGAAACGAAAAGCTGTGAGAGAACTAAGAGCGTAGATTTATAGAAAGTATGAGAGCGAGAGAATAGTCTTAAGAAAAGCAAGTGTTGCATATTGTACATATTAAGATGATGATTTCTTAAAAGGGATTATTTTTATTTGACGTAGCTACAAAAATCTATGTTATTTGCTTACCAATCAGGTCATAGTCAGGTGCATTTATTAAATTGTTTTCCAAAAGAATTTTTATTTTTATTTTTGCCTTAAAAAAATAAAAGCCTAAAAAAGACTTTTTTGTTAAACATTTTAAAAGAGAAAAGATAACTAAAACTTTCTGGCTTGAAGTAAAATATGCACACTCAAAACCGGTCTCTGCATTATGTGCCGAATATTAACTAGTAGTTATAAAATGCCCTTTATTTGAAATCACTAAGCAAGCAACATTGGTTTTGGTCGGTACTGAGAGCAATTAAGATTTTTGCAATGCAGACCAGCGTTGCCACTTAAGACATTTTATTTTACCAAATTTTTACTGAAATTGTTACTGCCCCAAATTTGTTTGCAACCTATGAACCAACAAAGTTTACAAAAAAAAAAACAATACATGCATTTTTACCTTCAGTTCTCACTTTATGAGTTTACAAAAAAAACAAAATTATTCAAGTTTGTTTACAAAATATAAAATTCAAGAATTTGTTTTTTAATGATGTTTTGAAGTGAATTAATTTTATGTCAGAGTTGCTAAAATTGTAGCAACTGAGCAAATAATATGTTGCTTACAATAATTTTTGTTTGAGTTAATTCTTAATTGTTTGGAATTCTGAAATTTTTCAATCCTACCTTAACTAGTTGAATTAAAAATATATTAAGTTTGTATTCCGAAAAAAATAGTGGCAAGGCTTGTATGAGAGTCTGCTCTTATTTGCTTCTTCTTCGCGCAATTTTTCTCTCTTTCACCCGAGTCATGACAACCCCTCCCCCCCCCCCCCCCCCCCCCCCATCTAGCACACTTAGCACGCAGTCAGCAAGCTCTGTCGGATATTGTGCGCCTGTGTCGCACAGTTGGCGTACATTGTGCGCCTGTGCGTAATGTGCTCCATTTGCCCAACTCTATCTTAGATGATTGCTCTGCAGGACCTTCCTTTCAATTTTGTAAAAGATATCGGATTTCGGCGACTTTTGTAATTCATCATGTCGAATTATCAACTAAGGAAGACAGTTTTTTACGTCATTTATTGATGATGAGTTGTATCCTAAGCTGGCCAGGAAGATACATAGTTGATTTGCTGAAAAGATTTTGCTGAAATGTCATTGACCACCGATGTTTGGACTGAACCTAGTTCTAATTTTTCCTTATTGAGTTTGACAACGCATGGCATCCCTGAAGATTTTAAGAGAATTTAACTTGTTCTGAAATGCCACAGAATGGCCGACATACGGGAGATGCAATTTAGGAAAAATTGGAAGAATGATATGCTTCTGGAATGGCGAATAACCTCTGACAAAATTCACTGCTTAATGCTTGATTGTGAGTCAAACTAATCAAATTCCTAATGGCCCAATTACACCGCTAGCCCAAAATCCACACTAAATAGTGCACTGTTGCTTGTGCATAGGAAGCTCTTGGATTCTCCGTGCCCCAAATGCTACAATTCTGCTTGTTCACGTAGTCATTGAGATAAAAATGTACTGAAGATGAGTTTCTTCACAAAGTCGTGATTACTTGATGATATTTCAACATCCAATCTGAGAACATTCGACGTTGTGCCATCTTTAGTTCTTGGGTCAATTGCGGTGGGATGACATGGTGGGATGACATAACGTCCACCGACATAAGAACCATGGACATTATGTCCGTTTCAAACAGACATAATGTCTATGGACCTTATGTCTGTTTCGAAACAGACATAATGTCCAAAGCAAAAAAGTCCACGGACATTATGACCGGGATGAAAATCCCAGTGGGATGACATAACGTCCACGGACATAAGGTCCATGGACATTATGTCTATCTAAACGGTCATAATGTCCGTGGACTTTATGTCTCTTTTGAAACGGACGTAATGTCCATGGACCTTATGTCTTTTTCGGGATGGACATTATGACCGTTCTGTTCGGTCATCAATAAGCAATCGCCCAAAAACTAACCGTTAACTTTCTTAACATTTTTTTATCGCAAGATTAACGTTGGGCGATTGCTCATTTCGGATAATTGCGATCATTCACAATTTAGAACAGAATTAACAGGTTTCCATGAAGTTGTTTTTGTAGCGATTTTGCTTTGCTTAATTTGCGATAAAAAAATTGTTAAGAAAGTTAACGGTTAATGTAGTATTTTTTTTTGCTCCCGGAATTTAAACCTGATGAACTTAAAATGACAAAATGATTTGCCCTTATACGGAATGTTGTTTTTTTTTACCTTCCGTACAAGGGCAAATCATTTTATCATAACGAGTTTTAAATTTGTTTCTGATGTTATTCCATGAAAAAAGGGTCCATAGACATCACCATATCTCCGAATAAGGTAAAATTGTGTTTTTTTTTATGATAAAATGATTTTTCCTTATACGGAATGTTATTCTCTTACCTTCCGTACAAGAACAAACCATTTTATAATAGCGAGGTTGAAATTTCTTAACTTTTTGGCTATAAACAAAAATTCGGGCGATTTTTCATATTTTAATTTGGCATTTCATTTGGATCCTTATATCTTCTTTCTTTCGTTTGGACGATTGTTCATCGTATTTTTGAACAATTATTCATTATGAATAAAAACCCAATATTTTGGGCTATTGTTTATTTCACTTTTGGGCGATAGTCGCAGTTTTGACCGATTGTTCATCCGTTTTTTGGGCGATTTTTCATTATGAATAAAAGCCCAAATTTTTGGGTGTATTGTCTCAACATGTCGCGGCGCGTCGCGGTGCCCAGGCGTAACAAACGCAGGAGTGGCCGGGCGCAACGAACCCGGGCCAGCATGTCGCCATCGTTCGAATTTAATTTGTATTTTCCCCAAGCCTCAAAATCAATAGTTTTTTTTTTGTATCTCGAATTTGGACATTACGTCCGTTTCAAACAGACATAATGTCCATGGACCTTCTGTGCGTTTTGCTTTGGACATTATGTCTGTTTGAAACGGACATAATGTCCATGGACCTTATGTCGGTGGACGTTATGTCATCCCACCTGAACTGCACCTTGTAAGCTTACAGATGCAGATCTTTTGTTAAAATGAACTGTAGCGAGCTCCTGGTAGCGCCCAATTCCTAATCACAATGACGAATCGACTTTGTTGGGTTATCCATCATCAACTATATTTTTGTCTGAACGGCTGGAACAGAGATTCCTCTTCATATCTACAACCGAGCTAATGGACTCAAATTTATTGATAAAATTGACCACAGTGTTGCGAGACAGTGCGTTATAATGCCTGAGGAGTGTGCGGGTTTCCACAATATTTTCACTATATTTGTATAGTGAATTGTGAATTTTCACAATTTGTATGCGTTGCTCAACGGTGAATTTTTTTATGACTAAACCTCCATGCTTGTGTTTGACAGCTGTCTTAGATTTAGTACTCTACGCTTGTCACAAAAAAAGTAGTCACAAAATGTCACTTTTGGGACACCCTTTATGGGTGCTACTGTAAAAAATGCATGACATTATGAAGGGCCTCTAAGAGGGCAGCTGCAAGATTAAAGATACATCAATTATGCAACGGCGTTGCATGAAATTATAACTCGCTGAGTAGAAGTACTACTAAAAAACTTTATTTTTTAACAGCAAAGAATGACCCTTTGCACTTCTAACGAAAATTTAAACAAAGCAACAAAGTTTGGAACCATGACACCACGGTGGCAACCGCTTAATGTAGTAAACATGCAACAATAATGAAAAAAATTGCATGTTATTACAACTCTGCCACTATTCGCGGTAGGGTTAATTTTATGGAACAACAGTAGACTCTTAGCCAAGGGAAGTATTAAGCCTACCTGGCCGATGAGTACGACAAGACTAGGTATATGAAACACCACTTACGTAGTTAGAGTGGGTGTATTAGGTATAAATAAATATATCTAATCAAAGATATAAATGCACATATTTTTCTATTAATACGAGAGTCGTTTGATAATTCCATGAAAAATGAAACAAGAATAATTTTTAAGGCAAAAAAACGTTTTATTTCTCAATACTTTTAGCTCGATACACTTCGTCCAACTTTCCTCCAATTTTTTTATCCCATACGAAAAATACGTTTTCAGAAGGTCCTCAAAATAGGCTTTTGTTTCGGTGATAAGCTCCTCTTTGGTGGTGAATCTACTTTTCCAGTGAAAGGACAAGACTAAATAGTACATTCTTACCGAGTTTCATTGATGTGTGACTAATAGTTCGAAAGTTATACCCACATTTTGGGCAGCCGGAAAAGTGCCACACCTTTTTCCCAACGCCCAAAAAATTTTACCAGTGGAACGGCACATGTAAATCGAGGCCGAACACCTAATTCCAATGTTGTGCGACCTATAATTCCAAAGTTATTCGATATTGCAGATTCGAGCTGCCACGCCCCCTTGTACAATGCTCGCTGAATCACTTGTCATTAGTGAGTACTTGGGTACAACTTTACAAAAACAAAATGAACGGCATTTGCCAATCTACCTTACCACAACATTCCTTTGTGTGTTATATTATTCAAACAATGATATTAAGGGCATTCGTCCTCAACCAACCTCATTAAAATATCTAATTGACCAATATATAAGTTTGCCATTTTGCATGAATACCCTTATAATATTATTTATAATATACTAAAAAATGCATAAATTTTAATAGGATATACAATTGAATAATATTAATATCATGCTAAATTCATCAAAATCATTATTATACTACTTAAGCAGCATGTTAATTTAAAAAATTTGATCAATTTAAAAAAAACTCGCATCAAAATATAAATTCCCACGATAATCCTATGAAAATCTTAGTTTTCCATCGGAATCCAAGAATACCCACATTTTAGCATTTCTCAACGAAAATGCAACCCAGCGTTAATATGGAATGTCAAAAGCACGAGCTAGTAGAGCATGTCTCTACTCATAGCGTTGATCGTACGTCACCCCCTCAAATTCATTTTTACTGGATGAGGTCGACGCAATGCATGAAGTCATATTTTGTGTTGCTTCATAAAAACCCATTGTTTCTAGTCTAGCTGTAAAAGGCCGACCGAATAAAAGCAGTATTGTAATTCAGCCATAAGCGTCGCAGCTAGCTGAAATTTTGACAGTTTGAATTTTAAAAGATGGTAGTTGACAGGATAAGTGTTGCATTTAAAGTTACTACGCGGAAAATTGAAAAATTCACTAACTTCCCAAATTGCCCTCGTATACATAAAAGCTTTTGGTAACGCAGCTTTCAATAAATTTTTTAAAAATTTTACTAAGAACACTCGGAACAGTCCATTCAGTGCACGGTATATAGACGAATCCCGCGCGCTCGCTCTCACAACAAATAAGCCGGCTTATAGAAAAATCAGAGAGCCACGCCGTCATTCTCACAGCCGCACAGGCACAATTGAGCGTGATCTCTTCAGCTGCTGCAAATTTCTCAGATTTGGCCAAGTTAACATAAGAAGCCGCGTCCGGTTGGAGGCCGCTAATAAAAGTGAACTGCAGACATTATTTTCGAATAGTTGTCTTTGGAAAGCGAAGCGCGGAGTTTGACGATAACGCGTGTGCAGTCTGTCAGTTGATAAAAGAAGCAGCGTTTTTTTAAAAACAAAGAATAAAAAAAACTTAAAGCCTATTACTTTTTAGTCGAACGCCGACTCCAACTCAACGAAACTTCCGTTTGAGCTACACTCTAACCGCTGTAACGGTTATTATCTCTAGACAATTTCATACTTTTTTAGTGCAAATAAAACAGTTGTGCAAAGCTAACTTAAGCTCGCCGCAATAAAAAGACTTTTTTTTTTAATAATAGGAGAGTTTTTTAAGCCGCTATTTCAATTGTGACAAAAGAAAAGGCTTTGTTACGGTTGTGAAAAGGCGTTAAGTTGCGAAGCAAATTGAAATACAACAAATACCGCTTTACACAACAATGTAAGTATTTAAAAATTGGCTATTAATTTTGCATTAAAAATTTTTTTTTTTTTTTGTTTTTTTTTTCTTATGCGCGTGACTACTAACCAAGAAATCATTTGTTTTTACACATTTTTTTTATGTGGCAAGTAAAAGCCGAAATAATATAAAAATGTCAAAAATAAAAAAATCTCAAAAGTAATGGTTTAACGATCAATACTTTGTTCAATGTATTAAAAAGAAAACTTTTCGGTTTTCGCCAAATTTGAGTTTTGTCCCATTTTATTCAATACATGTTTTTTAACACTTGCAATTTCCGTTTCCTCTTTTGATCATTGACATTAAAAGATTTAAGCTGCGCTACGAGTCAAAATTTTCAACTAGTTACGCCTGTTTCTATTCGTTTCTATATGTATCTAGATTAGTTTTTTGCTTCACTTTGGTGCTCGATGTTGATGTTTTTGCATTTATGTATGTATGTTTGTAGGTAATGCGAGTGCTTATCACGTACAAACGCTTTAATGGATAATTTTATGAGCTTTTTGTGACTTTTAAATAACTGGCGAAAAGTAACTTTCAACATATAGATCAATCATTTCGAACTTAAGCAAAAGCACATTAAAAAAACAAATCAAGAAAATTCCGATAAAAAATTAAAAAAAAAATCAAAACCACTGAAAAATGAAGCCTATACTAAAAAAAATACTCTATAAAAGTTTTTAGCGGATTTGCGGTTTCTGCGATGTAATTCTTTTACGTTTAAGATATATTTAGGTAGATATATTAAAAAAAAATTGCATTGTATTTTTTTTTGCAAAATTTTATTAAAATAACTGCAGAAAGCATAATGAATAGAAAAAAAAAACAATTGATAAATATTAAATTAAGAAAAAAATGCAATTAACTCGTGGGCATTAAGACGTGAAAATGTATCGTTATCCTTATCCTCATTCTTATCGTCATACTTTCCCTTATTCTCACCTTTGTTTTTATTCTCATGTTTGTCTTAATATTTTACTGGCCTTATCATTGTCCAAATTCTTGTTTCAATCGTTGTACACATTTTTGTTCTCATTTTGATTTTTATTTTCATTTTAAGTTTAATTTTGATTTTGATTTTGATTTTGATTTTGATTTTGATTTAGATTTTGATTTTGATTTTGATTTTGATTTTGATTTTGATTTTGATTTAGATTTTGATTTTGATTTTGATTTTGATTTTGATTTTGATTTTTATTTTGATTTTGATTTTGATTTTGATTTTGATTTTGATTTTGATTTTGCTTTTGATTTTGATTTTGATTTTGATTTTTATTTTGATTTTGATTTTGATTTTGATTTTGATTTTCATTTTGATTTTGATTTTGATTTTGATTTTGATTTTGATTTTGATTTTGATTTTGATTTTGATTTTGATTTTGACTTTTATTTTTATTTATTTATTTATTTATTTATTTGTTAATTTGTGAAAATCCCAACATTAAAAGGAGTTAACCCTTATACATTTAAAATGCTAGTCACAATAATTGTATCTTTAATTATTTATAACATAGATTTATAGACTTATAATTAGTTATTTATAACATAGACTTATACCTATATAAATTATCAAATAAGATCAAATTTGTAGAGAAGGAAACAGAAGAGGAAAATACAAGATATAGAACAGTTAGGTTGAGAAATGTTTAAATAGTTGCGCTTTAAATTGCTTTGCGTTTCTTATGGTCTGTAAGTTATATGGTAATTGATTCCAAAGCCGTATTGAATTAACATAGAACTGGCGCTCTGACAAAAGCATCGAGTGTTTCACCGTAATTAGGGAATTATTTCGATTTGATCGAGTGAATTTTAGTTTAGCATAAAGTTGAAATGGTTCTTTGGTAAAGATTACTTTGTGAAGCATCAGTAGAGTTCGGAAATCCAACAAGTTATTAAAAGGCATTGAATATATTTGAACAGCAAAACTAGATACATGATCGAAGCGACGCAATCCATATACATACCGTGTAATGTTATTAAATGCGATATTAAGCCTTTGTTTGCTCAACGAGTCACAATTAGAAAAAATTTCGCACCCGTAGAGTAGGGTAGGCATGAGGTACGTTTTCGCCAGTAATAGTCTTATGTTGTAAGGTGTAAAAAATTGGGTAGACCAAAGTGCACGGAGCATACCATACACCTTGCCGACAGTATTGTTGATGTGTGATTTCCAAGATAGTGTTCTGCTAAAAGTGATTCCTAGGTTTTTGGCATTTTCAGCAAATTCAATAGTTACACCATTCACATGAACCTTAGGCAGTGTGGATGTGTCAAAAAATCTTTTGTACATTACGACACATTGCGATTTTTTTGGATTAAGTAGAAGGCTATTTTTTTGCGCCCAGTTGCTTAATGCAGATAGGTTGGTATTCAAGACAGAGATGCAGGAACTTATTGATTTCATATCGCAGTATGTTAGTAGTTGGACATCGTCTGCATACATATGAATCTCACATCCTGCGAGTTGCTCTGGAAGATCGTTTATGTAGATTGAAAAAAGAAGCGGTCCAAGGACGGATCCTTGGGGTACTCCCCTTGAAACAGGTAGAAAGCTAGAATAAGATTCACCAGAGAAAACTGCTTGCGATCTCCCACTCAGGTATGAAGCAATAAGTTGAGCGGAGGTTGTTGAAAAACTGAAGAATTTTTTAAGTTTGGTTATTAGAATTTTGTGATCGACTGAGTCGAAGGCTTTGGAATGGTCTAAGAGTGTGAGGAAAGTGACTTTGTTTTTATCTAACGCAGAACGGATTTCTTCTGTCACCTCTAATAACGCTTTTACACAGCCACGATATGGTCGGAACCCTGATTGTTTGTCAGATAGAAGAGAGTGGGCTGTCAGAAAACGTGCTATTTGTGAATGAATTAACTTTTCTAGTACTTTTGATAAGAACGGAAGAATCGCTATTGGGCGATACTCTGTGCTGTTTTTAGGGATCGGAATGACTTTCGCTCTCTTCCAGTTACTTGGAAAAGTAGATTTTGTAAGAACAGTGTTGAATATATGAGTTATATGAGGTAGAACTTTGGGAAGCAAGGCTTTGAAAAAAATTGGGCAGATGCCGTCAACACCGACTGCAGTGGACTTCATAGAAAATAGGCTTTGCAGGACTTCCTGTTGATTTACAGCTGAGAAAGAAAAAGAGATGCCATTCGTGACTTGAGTGTTATTTTCATAGTGATGTTCACTGGGTATAGGTACCGGAATATTTAAAAATTGTTGGTTGAGTTCATCAAGATTATTTTCAGCTGCCGGAATGGTTTTGATCTTCCCCATTCCAATATCACGTATTACTTTCCATTTATTTTTACTACCCGCAGCAGAAGAGAACTTGTCCGAATAGAATTTTGTTTTGGCATTCTTTACCATTTGTGTAACACTATTTTTTAGACAACAGTATCTTTCGAAGGATTCTGGCGTTTTATATCTCTTCCAGTGGTTGTACGCAAAGTTTCTTTGTGCAATGAAATTTTTTATACGGTTATCAAACCAAGGTCTTTCTACATTTTTTATCTTTTTAAATTTCAGTGGGACGAATTCGTCAAACAGGCTAGTTATGTTATTTTCAAAGAAAGAAATTTGTTCATCAACGGATGGAATGCTGTAAATTAGATTCCAGTCAATTAGATTTACCGTTGCATAAAGAGATATATAGTCAATGTTTCTGAAATCGCGGAACTTAAACTGTTGAGTACGAGCTTCACTGGGACAATCATAAGTTAAAAATATGAGGTCGTGTTTGGAAAAAATGGAAACGGAAATTTGGTCATAAAGAAGACTTTTTGTGATATCATTGATAAAGAAAAGATCTAGAAGAGTATTGCTTGTGTTAGTGAAATGTGTTGGCATTACAGCATTAATTGGGAATAATCCAATACCTTGCATCTTGTGGACTAGATCGTGTTCAATTAAAATATTACTGTTGAAGTCTCCCGCTAAAACTATCTCACGATAGCTTAAAGATAGCTCGTCTAACACTGCCATTAGCGCAGACAAATCAATATGCCTATTTGGTCTGTAAATAGTGCCAACAAGAATTTTTCTTGCGGTGCTTTCAATTTCAACAAATAAGTATTCACAGATACTATCAGGAGCAGAAGTGCAAACTGGTCTACACCGAATTCCATCCCTCACATAAATAGCTACACCTCCTCCGTGACCTTGTCTATCTAAGCGAAATAATTTAAAGCCATGTATTTTAAATAAGTTATCACTCATACACGCGCTAAACCACGTCTCCGATACACATATCAAATCTACTGTTGAGTTTTCGAAAATAAAACGGAATTCATCAATTTTTTTCCTTAGGCTTTGTGCATTTATATGACATATTTTTAAGCCATTCTTTTGCTTACATAATATTCGTATCATATCATGCGTACAGTCTTTGGAATCATATAAGTTGTCTACAGCCATAGATTAAAAAGATATATAACGTAATTTGTAGAAAATAAGTAACGCAAGCTTTTAGAAAGAACAAAGGCTTAATTTTGAAATTTAATAGTAAAATAAATAAAGAGATAAAGAAAGAATGAGAGCCATATAGAGAGTCATTACAGATGTAGCAATACTGATTTTTGAGCAATAAAGAGGTGATTAGTAGACTTAATAGCAAAAAACATAATAACATATTAACAGAAAGAGAAATATAGATAAATAATTTAATGCAGATTTTGTTGTTACTGTTGTAGATCACGAAACCCATCATTAAAGTTGTTATTAAGGTTGGAGTTGTTGATGTTAGAAGATTCACGAATCCGAAGAAGTTCATTTAGCATTGCAATAGAGTTGATGCAAGAGACATGATCCTCTCGTGTTCTCTTAACATGCACAAGCCCTCTTCTGGTAAATACAGCCCATAGTTGTTTTTGTTTTTTGTAACGAAAGGCAGCTTTAAAGATGACATGATTTGCTTTGGTAAGCGATTCGTTTACATAAATTGGAACATTGGACTGAAAACCAACTTGCTGAAGTCGTAGAACGTCTTTGGTCTTACGCTTGAACTCATTGATTGAATTTAATATACGATTTTTATCAACCGGCGAGTTGAGTGTTATAAGAATTATGGGATCAGTTGTTGTGTGTTGAGATATGTTTTTTCGTATACGTGAAATCTTTTTGATCTCCGGCAAGGGCGCGTCGATGGTTGCACACAGTTTGGAAAAGATCCCAGCCAAGTTTTCTTTTTCGGTGATCGGTATGCCATGAAGACGGAGTTCAGACGCCACAGCTACATTGTCTTGCTTTGCTATTCGCTGCTGTAAGTTATTTATTTCATCCTGAAGCATTTTGAAATCTAAGGCCGTCGCTTCCAGGTGTTCGACCCTGTTGGTAATAGCAACAAGATTACTCTGAACTACGTCAACTTTATCGTTTAGTATATCCAAAGTCTTTTCAAACGCAGCAAATTTTGCAGCCATAAGTTCATTTTGCTCAGCTAAACGTCTATCTATAATTTCAAGAATTTGAGCAGGCTTTAAAGTTTCATTTAACTTGAGCGTTCCTGTATTCGTCTTGAGATTTCCAGACGCAGGTGAGCTGCGCGCATTATTATGCAAATTACGGTTGCGAAGATCCATCATAATGTAGATTAAAGCTGATAATGAAGGAATTAAAGTTGATTTTAATTTTAATTGTTATTAATCTTAATTTATAAGATATTGTTTTTTGTTTTGTTTTGCTTTGTTGTTTTTATAAGTTCATTTAATGAATATAAGTGCTTAGCACGGTCACGAACCGACTGTAGAACGTATGAAGAGCTGTCACAATTGTAAGAAAATCACTGAGTTTTGTGGAATCTGTTCTATCGGAGTCTCGATTTGTTTTTGCAGTTCACAGTATTTATTTAATTGATTGCTTTTAGAAAATGTTCGCTTTTTTAGATGCACTCGAATGGTTTATAGATTAAAACGTCTTCCTTTTTTTAGTAAATGTAAATTTAATCATTCACTCGCTGATTTTATTAGGTTTTTTGAGGAAAATTTATCACAGCCAAAATTCGAGCGATTCTTATTTGCCAAGGGTTGCCAACTTTTAATTTTTTTTTTTTTTTTTTTTTTTTTTTTTTTGATTTTGATTTTGATTTTGATTTTGATTTTGATTTTGATTTTGATTTTGATTTTGATTTTGATTTTGATTTTGATTTTGATTTTGATTTTGATTTTGATTTTGATTTTGATTTTGATTTTGATTTTGATTTTGATTTTGACTTTGACTTTGACTTTGACTTTGACTTTGACTTTGACTTTGGCTTTGACTTTGACTTTGACTTTGATTTTGATTTTAAATTTGATTTTGACTTTGACTTTGACTTTGACTTTGATTTTGATTTTAAATTTGATTTTAATTTTGATATTGATTTTAAGTTTGATATTGATTTTGATTTTGATTGTGATTTTGATTTTGATTTTGATTTTGATTTTAATTTTGATTTTGATTTTGATTTTGACTAACTTTTGAGAGTCCGTAATGAACAGAGTTAGCATTCCCGTTCGATAATTGTTAAAAAATATTTAATATTGCAAATGTTTTTGTGATAAATTATTAAAGGTATTAAAAATTGTATTTAAATAAAATAAAATAAATAAAAATTTAAGAAATAATAAAAATTTCATATCATTTATGAAAATATTGACCTAAACACAGCAAACAAAAGTAAAAATAATGAGAACAAAAGTCTACAGAAAAGATTTTTAATTTTAATAAATCATAGTGATTTGTTTTTTTTTTTAATTTTTATAAATAGTAGTGAGAGTATTATTAGTACAGCAACGATATAGTTTTTGTTTTTACTATCCCAATTATGATTTTCTAATTGAAATTAGTTCATTTGAAAATATAATATCTTGTAAGTTAATTGTTTTAAGAAGTTACTTTTAAGCTGCGATAAATTGCAGAGAACTGAGAAAAGGGCAATAATCATCTCGAAACAGTTCCAAGTATTTTCTTTTTAGTTGTTGCAACAATTTCGATAGATTGTTTTATACAAAATTTAATAACAAAAAGTTGATGTTAATTAACTTTGTTATCATTTTAATCGCTTTGTTGTGATTGCTTTTGCCACAGAAACGAACTTGTACCATCTTTGGAATTTATCAATAATTGAACAATACGTCTGTTTTGAAGAGTCAAGATTTTATCAGATTTCGTTCCACTTGAAAATGTCTCGTTTTATTCACTATCTTTCAATGATAATTTCAGAACATTGAACACAAGCGTCATTTCCAGATAGTCTCTTCAAAAATTAGAAATGAGTGTGTGGCAATCTAATTAGATGTAGTAGCAATCAGAGGCTTCCCCCAATGATTTTCGAGCATTAAAGAATCTTTTGTTATAGTGCAGGTTATGTAATGAAAGTAAGAGAAGAATTCGGATAACATTTAAAACCAAAAAGATGCCAAAAATTTTGTTTTTAAAGACAGAAATTTGAAATTTCAGAGCTGTAGTCATTAGATTCAAGAAAAGACATTATGTTTTTTAAAAAAGCTTTTGAAATGAGCTCTTATTTACCAATGAGAGCCTTTAAGATTGTTGATTAGAAATCTTGGTAATGCGAACATAAAAGTTACCGTTCTACACGCAGAGAAAAAATACGTTAATTGCCAATTTGTCGCAAACGATCTTCGTTTGTCGTGCTTGGGATCGTTATTTCCAAACGTTTCAACAGTTGTCATAATAATAGTTCAGTTGCGACAAACGTGTCACTTAGTTGCAGGTAATTAATTTCGTTTGTCATATACGCGAATGATGTTTAAATTGCAGCAATTGAAAAATTGTTTTTCCCAACTGAAAACTTCCTTTGTTTTTCCCTTCGTTGTATACACACAACGATTATAATTCAGAGTTACTTTATGGACAAACTATTTTATATAAGCAAATTGGTAATTTGCTTAATACACGGACGGAGATAGCATCAGAGGTGCGATGAGTGTAATCCATAAGAAGACAGACGGACAAAGGAGGAAGACAATTAATATAATAAATAATAATGACCGAAATATCTTACGGTATATATATAAGATATATTTTTAAGTTGACAACTCAATATTCGTTTATGGCAAATACAACTTGCAAACGAAGTTTAGTTGGCTAATTTGCGATGAACGAAAAATTTCTATGCGTGTAATATAGACCCAAAAGATAAAAATCCGCCATCAGTCTCAACATAGCTCATATAAAAATCATATAAAGATCTTGGTCAATAAGTTTAAGAGTTCAAAACCGAAAAGATCGTTATGGTCTAGACCCAAGAAGACCATAACGATTACCATAAGATGTCTCAACATAGTATTTAACGTCAAAATGTAAGACTTCTCCAATAGAAATAGAAAATAAATAAAATTATAAATCAGACAAAATGAAAATATAACTGATAATAAAAAAAAGATACAGTATACCGTGTATACAGTAAAGAAGTGAAACTTCTTCTTTGTATACACTCTTTCTCTTCTAGAATAAGAACCATTTTAGTGTAAAGGCTCGATTATGCAATCGTAAAGCTACGCAACGTAACGTGGCGTAGATTTCTATTTGGAATAGAACCCATCGCTGCGCTAGGTTACGTTACGATTTCACTAACCACTTACACTTATTTTTCATAAGATAGAACTCTACGTCACGTTACGTTGTGTTGCCTTACGATTGCATAATCGAACCTTAAAGGCAAAGAGAGAACTTTTTAAGCAAAAGAAATACAATAAAAAGTTTTTATAAAAAAAATATTCTGTTTATTTAATATTCATTGGTATGGATATCATTGCCGAAAAGCAATTAATTTGATAACCAATTTGCGTCGTATTTACATATAGATGTGAATACAGAATACAACTTTATATATTTTTAATTCAACATATGTACGTATTAATATTACTCATATCAAATTATACTTTCTATTATTAATAATAGTTCGAAATAAAATAATATAACTACAATATGTTTAGTTATCTATTAAAAGAACTTATTCCAACTTTTCTTGCACACAGTGTCAAGTAAGCATCATGGGCGACAGCATATGCTTCATGAATTTGGGTTTTTATATAATTTTATATCGCAATATTATGAATAAAAATATAATATGTGTAATATGAGCAAAATTCATAGAGGTTATATTAATATATTGAATTAGAGATATACCAACGTTGGTATTCTAAAAAAAATATTGGCATGGCAGCCCTAGTATGAAAGTCTACTTTGCGAAAATCATAATGCGCTCAGGGCAACTCTCTTATTCACTTCTGCTTCGCTGAATCTTTCTTTCTTCTACTTGAGTCATGGCAACCCCCCTGTCTACCACACATAGAACGCAATCAGCACACAATCTGCGGCTTTTGCCACCCAGCGGTAATCGAAGCGCTTCAAAAGCACTAAACAAGCGCTTCTGCCATAGCGCTTCACACATCTGAAGCGGTTTTTAAGTAAACCAAATTCATATTAAAATTTACTAATAAACCCGTATGACGTTAAAACGCCAAAATGCGCTCGCGATATCTTCGTTGTGAGGCTTAATAGCACATCTATTCTGTCGTTAACTAAAATTTACCGTAGCACGTCTCCTGAGCGAGTTATAATTCAACGATACTAAATTTCTGTTGGATAAGCTACTATCTTCACGACCTGACCTTTCGTGCGTAGAATTGGGCTTATCACCCAATACAGATGTCTTAAGAAGAGGTATAGGATGTTTGAATTAGCTGTGCAAAGTATGCTCTCCTTCAAATGAGCTGGCGGCGATGCCAGTAAAGGCTCCTGGAATAGCGATTTTGCATGAACTTGCTATTTTGTGGCTAGTGTATCAATATAAAATATATTTGTACGTTTTTCGCTTCGCTCAACTGCTTTAATAATACAATAGTATGAAATTGAAAATTTGAGAAAAAATTGATCACATAGTTTTAGGCATTAAATAGAAAGCTGGCTTTCTTCGTAGAAGATGGTTTTGGTTTTCTTATTTAAATACAAAATTTTTAAGAAAAAGTAAGACCTTATTGCACATCTACAGAGCAAGACCTTTCTATTGATACCCTCTTTATAAAAATCGCATTTACGGTATAGATTTGATGGTCATCACAAAAAAAGCGCTTGCGTAATAATAATATAGAATAGATATTGGATATCCTAGGATGAAAGCGCTTCTTTACAAACAAATAGTTAAAAAGCTCTTTAAAAAAAACAAAAAAAAAAGCTAGAAAATTTAAAAAAATGCGGGGATTGAACTCGGACCTCTGTCATTACTTTCAAATGTCTTACCGCTCTGCTATTACCACGCTGTTTTGGATACGAACAAAATGTGTATAAAAATCTGAAAAGCACATCCTCAAAGCATATCAAAACTACGCATATAAAGCGCTATTTCTAGGAACGCTTTTTATTTTGCCGCTGGGCATCTACAGCAAAAGTAGTTTGATTAATTGGTATATAGAGCAAATCTTTCCATGAAGAGTTTAGCTCATTGGATAGAACGCCGTCTTTGTAATCTTGAGTTCGCAGGTTCGATCCTCAGCGGTAACAAGCATATTTTTTAAGTCTTTTATACAATGTATATCCATCTCATTCTCTCTACTGTAAAACATATCTTTCTTCTCTATCGTGTAACGATATGAAGTAAATTGACCTTGAAATCTTACTCCTCAATATTCTCGTTCAAATTTCGAAGCGCCGCCTAAGAAGTTTCACTTCAAAAAGTACATCTAGCAAAACCGGTTTTTGGTCAAATATTAGGACCAGGAATAAGACAAGGACTAGGACAAAGATTTGAACGAAGATTAAAACAACGATTTTAGCAAGGATTAATATAAGAATTGCGAAATTGGTACCAAAATTTTGGCAACGCTAAGGACAAGAATTAGAACAAAGATTGCGAGAATGATCGGGAAAAGAAGTGGGACAAGGATTAAGACAAGAATTTGGTCAAAAGTTTGAACAAGAAATTGAACATGGATTAAAATCATATTTTGAACAGGGATTACAATAAATATAATAATACATATAAGCATGAAAACATGGATTAGATTAGAGACAAGGGAAGGCATATGAATAATAATAAGGATAAGGATAAAGATACGTTGTCACGTCAAACTACATACGGGTATTTTCATTACACACTCAACTGGTTTTTATTCAATTCAAAGAACTCTAGAACATTAATAGAATTAAAGAAAATCGAACTCATAATGTTGGCTACTACTTATATTTCGGGATCAGGCAAAGGTAAAATCATTCCAGTCAAACTGACGTTTCTATTGAAGAGTTTGGCAGTTTTTAGCTATTAGTATTTAGAACGCTTTTAAAATTGTATTTTAGTAAAAAAAAAATGGAAAGAACACGTAAACATTTTCGTGCGATTATTTTTTACAACGAAATTATTTTATCTCAGCAAAAGAGCATCCATGAACTCAATTCGACTTTTGGCGATGAAGCTCTATCAAAAACCTCCGTTTATTGATGGATCTCACTGATGAATTTAGTGAATAAAATCTGTTGTTGTGCTACGAAAAATTGATGCTGTACGCGAACTGATAATTCTTGATCGTCATGTAATATACAGTGAAATTGAGGCATCATTAGGCATAACTTCCACCAGCATACCCTACCCTTTTACATGAACACATAGGCCGTGTGCTATTCGAACATTTTTCACTCGGATGATGAAATTTTGACAGTCTGAATGAGAATATTTGGCACTTGTGAGGTGAATATGACTGTCACAAATTCATGTAGCCGCAGGGGCTAGTATAAATTTTGACAATCGGCAAGAGAATTTTTGATACAAGCAAAAATAGCAAACGAAACACTTGTAAGTTCGTGAGTCGTAAAGAAGTTCAATATTATGTGCTACCGACAGCATAGCAACCAGAAGTGAAAATATTTTCGAAAATTACTGTTAATTTTCCGAATACATTAAAAATTTTGCAAATGAAATTAAATTCTTGCGCTAAAACACTACCGAAATCTAATACGTCAATATTTCTAGTTGTTAAAATTTCATCGTCCTTTTAGCACAGCAAAAATTACAATTTTATTTCAACAGACAGAAATTGTATTTAACTCATTAAATTCCTTCCTACCACGAGTGAAAAGTTTCCGAATAGCACACGGCCATAGTTTTTAAAAAGATTTGTTCACGCTGGATTACACATAATTTGACAATCACTGGCTCATGGCGATTGGTGCAAAGAAACGCTCAAGAAATACAATCGCGGTGGTTCTTAAGACCTAGGTGGTTTTCAAATGGTCACTCAGCTCAATGTTATTAACGATTCAGCAGAGAGAAGTGTAGCTTTAATAACTGACTTTAATAATTAAATTACGTCAAATGAAGAGCAAAAACAATATTTGCTGCAAGTGGTAGATAACCATAGAAAAAATTTGAAAAACATAACAAAAAATCATATTTTTAAAAAATAAATTCAGGAAAAACAAATGTTTGTAGTGTTTTTTATTCTTTTTTTCATGTTATGGTCCAAAAATTATGCAGTAAGTTATATAGCAAGAAACCTTAAGCTCCGCACAAAAATACAAAATTACAAACAAAATGTCACTGGAACAAAATAAGAAAAAAAATTTTATGTGGAAATACGATAATTTTGACGAAGGAGTTAAATTGCATTTTCAAAGCTCCGCCAAAAAATATCAGATGCATTTTTAAAAAAAATAAAAAAAATGAAAATAGCTTAGATTATTATAAATGATTCTTCATCACAATATATTCAACATGTGTTTCGGTTTGGACAACATATTATTTAGTATGATCGAAGTCGTAAATAGCTCCAAAATGACCTTTAAACGATTTCAGCAATATCTAGAGGTCAAATTTTTTTGGGTCTTAAGGCATTTTTGGTCTCATTAGGAATGGAACTTTCAGAAAATGGACGCGCATCGAAGAAAAAAAGACCCATAATTTTCCTCATATATTTTTGAACCGGTCTAGTGTATATGTTACATTTTCATATCATCATTTTCATATACATGCACACCAATGCATACCTTTGGCCCCCCTTGAAAAATTCATTCCTGCTGACGACTATGGAGATAAATGTTATGACAAATGGTTCGAACGCATGCAAATATATTTTAATCATGAAGAAGAATATTTCGAAAACAAAAAAGCTGTTTTCATTGGAAAAAGTCTGTTTATATTTATTCCCGAAATATATGTAGCAATCCTCGTACTTTGTAAATTTTGTATCTAAAAGGGTCGAAAACTGGTATAGATATTTTTAAAAAAACTGTTCAAGACACCATAAGTGATAAAAACGGTTCATTCCTGGAAATGACTTTTTTAAAGTTATTTTATTGATAGTATTTTAGAAAAGTATTACAATCAAAACGAATTAAACATTCACTTCTAATTAATGGAGTTTTTTTAAGTAATACCATAAAAATGTAAATATTTTTGTCGATTTTCAGCATATTGAAAGTAATAAATCTGTATTATCTGCGAACAGATTCAAAAATATTAGACATATTTGATTTTTAAAATGAGTCAGAAATCTTTGAATGACTATCTATATTATAATGCATCAAAAAGTAAAAAACTGAATTTTCATAGTTGGCCAGTTTTCCTTGTAAGACAACTATATGTTGAAATATTTTCAAAACAATTATTTTCACATTCCTCCTATACAAAGTGACGTCATCAAAGGAGAAAAATCGTCATAAATTCTACAAACCTAAATGTATTCAAATGAGATTTTCCAAATAAGCTTTGATTTTAAATATGCACCCTCAGTATGAAATTTGAAAACCAAAATTCAATGAAAACCAAAACAACCTCCCATACAATTGAGTTTATCAAAAGCGATAAAATGTTTAAAAATTACACAAAAATATATCTAATGACTTGAAATTTTGCCTATAAACTTTAATTTTTAATATGCATTCTTAGCATGAAATTTGTCAAAATCAAAGGAAAATTTCGACTACCTCTAATACAAAGTGACGTCATCAAAATAATGAAACATTTATAAATTCGACACAATGTAATGCATTGATGTGCTTTGTTGCACAGAAGCTTTGTCTGTTATTTAAAACGAACTCGAAAATTTGGAGACAAATCGGATTAAAACCTTAGCTTTCGCACATGCAAATTGACGTCATCAAAATAATAAAACCTTCATAACGTTGAAAATACTTAAGGACCGTTTGGGAGGGTATTTAAATTCGAACAAGCCGAAGATAGTTCCTTACTTGTTTTGAGTCAGTTTGGTGGGCCACTTCAGCTTCCTTTGATTGTACTCTCTTTGTATTTTTACTTTTAAAGTACTTTTGAGAAAGCACCTGTGAAATTTTTAGCTTTCAAAGTTCTTATTTTAAGAAAGCCCCATTTAAAATACAAAACTGACTGATCTTTAAATGAAAATTTTGTATGACCGTTTTGTCACTCACCGATATTTTAATGTTTGAACATACATATTTCAATATTTATTTTTCCAAAACTTTAAATAAAAATAAAAAAATAAATAAATAACTGGTCATTTCAGCCCTTGAAAGGACTTTGACCTAGCTTCTTATAATCAATTGTGTTGTGCGTGTTATTAAGTTTGTACACAATTGACCGAGAACCGAACCTACATGCTTAACGCCGACTCCGAACGGCGATGAACGGAATGTTCTCGTTCTCAAGAAGCTTTACATGGCATTTTGATTACTCTCTGAGGTTGCCATTGTCTGCAGAGAGGTGGCGGCCGTACAGAAAAATTATTTTAATTCAAATAATTTTCTGTCGCTGCTGGGGTTCGAACCTGGGTCTCCAAAGTTCGTTGACATAGCGGCCACGCACTTTAGCCAACTACCCCACGGACGCCACATTCCAAAACTTTGGGAATCATTTAATATCAACATCCACGTCCAAAGATCAAATTTCCCAAATGGAATCCCTCTGACACGATTTATGGTATATTTAATGGTGATGTCGAACTATAAACCTATTTCGCTATGAACTGCGAATCTTCGCTATTAATCCCAATCATGCTCTGACTCCAAAGCGGAAGCCAAATCAACGAAATACTTGTACAATTTGCAGCAATTGGGTCAGAGCCAAAATAAAAATAAAAAAAAAAACTTTTTGACTCGCTGCAATACAGAGCAATTGGCTTAGGATGCTCTGTTGAGTCATTTCAGCTACTAAAGATGCCTTCAGGCCATGCCCCAAATGAACTTTAAGCTAATGTTTGCGAGGTTGTTGTTCATGTTGATGTTGTTGTTGTTGTTGTTTTTATTGTTTTTGTTGTTGTTGTTGGTTTTTATATTTCCATCATTGCTAGCATGAAGAGCACAACGTATAGAGACTGACATTTCGACAGCAAGGCTTGGAAGCAGCAGTCACATCACACTATTGCTCCAAAAACAGAGCAAAGATTGATGATTTCCAATGTTTCTTGTTTTTTTTTTTTTTGTTTGTTTAAGTTTTTTTTTTTTTTATGATAAATTTAAAGATCAAAAGATTAAGTTTCCAAAAAAAAAGTTCCCATAAAAACTGGCAATTCTTCCCATAAAAATATTAAAATTTTGCTCTTTATAAGCAAAGATATGCAAATTGTTGGTCAGAAGTTCAATGAGCTAAGCTACGCCTGCGCAATGCAGAAAAAAATATATATAAAGTTGTATCTCTTATTCCAGTGCCATGCTGCCGCCGTTGATGTTCCACTTTGACCACCGTGAATCGAGAATCAAATAAAAAATTAATCATGATTGCAACATTATTAATTGTATTACCAATGGAACAAAATTGTGTCATTGTTTTTTTCTTTGCTTTTGTTGTATTGGCTACTTTTTTTGGTATCCCAGCTACGTTACTATTGGCAAAAGTTGGGCCTTAGCCCCAATTGTTGTTCAAGCTCATCTTATCTGATGCTATTCACCTGGTTAAGGAAAAACACGTAGAAAAACAATTTTGGGTTCGGTTCTCATTTCTCAAACATCAATAGAATAGTAAAAATTGAAGATAAGCAGCGACAAAGCTTTTGGATGCGAGACTAACCGAGACATACACATACTAAATTGAAAAGATAAATAAACAAAAGATTCGACATCCCTATCGATCACTACTGACAAAAAGTTATTAAAAATAATAGTTGATTTCACAGCAAAAATCTGCATTGAAAAAGCTTATTTTTCTATGTATCCATTAAAGCTCTAAAATTTTAAAACTGACATTTATTTATATATAATTCACTGAGTTTTAGGAGCAGATCAATCGGTGGAACATTATAACAATTGCGGGCACACTTCATAGATATTTCAGAAAATTTCAATATATTCCTAAATAATCACGTTTTTTCTTTCTTTCTGCTCAACCGTAACCTGCTAATAACCTGCTGCTCCAAAGTCCAAAAACTGAAAATGGAAACTCATTATCATCTAGAAGCATTTCATTTTTCGAAAAGCGTTATATTTTAAAAATAATGTGACACATCCATAAATACTTAAAAGGAACATCTAGGTTGATTGGCTTTGTTACAAAGGGGAATAATTATAAATTTCTTACTTGTGGCATATAATTAAAAAAATGCCGTGACACACTTCACACTTATTTGTTATGCATAAAAATTTAAATGCAAAGTAGTTTTCTTTTATAATTTTGTCTCTAATCCAGTTAATGAGATACCATCGTTGATAATTAAGCAAATCAGGTTGTTCTTGCTTCTTGTTTGTTCTTAATTTCTTACTTTTCTCTTTGTTCTTCATTCAATATCTAGAGACATCACACAGTGACTCAATAATGTTTTCCATCGATCAAAATATCTATTTTGATGTATTTAGTAAAAAGATATAAGGTACTATCGAGAGAATTCTCTATTCGAATTCGCTAATATTCACGTTTGTGGAACTTGTTTAGATTTTACCATTTTGATGACGTCACTTTGTATGGGAGTTAGGCGTGGTTTTAATCCGATTTGGCTAATTTTCGTACTTAAGCTTATTTTTATACCCCCTCGTTTAAAAAACGTAAGAGGGGTACATTTATTTTGTCACTCCGTTTATAACTCCCATAAGGAGGCGTGGCAGGTAAAGAAAAGTATATATATTCTTGATCAGCATCACCACCTGAGTCGATTTAGCAAAGTCCGTCTGTCTATCTGTCTGTGATCACGATTACACCCATTATTTTCAAGCTATCATCACGAAATTCGGTATTTAAGCTTGTATCTAAAAAATAAAGATCAAGTTGGAAAATGAGCCAAATAAACTTTATTAAAACGGTAAAATCACTTTAAGTTCCACAAAAATTAATACATGGACATGAAATTTTGGATATAAGCTTTGATATTTAATATAAACTTTGAGTATGACGCCTACTTCTTATACAAAGTGACTTTATCAAAAAGATAAAATCTCTAAGAATTCCAGAAAGAATTAACCTTTATCTTTCCTATATTTCTAGAAACTAATAAGTTTCTCGTGTGTTAATTTAACACACTTTTTTCAAGAGCCATATTTTCATCGATGAATCAAGTTGTTAAAAACTATTTATTATTCATTATTTTATTTATTAAAAAAAAAAATTTTTAAAAGAACCAGCCAAAATCCTAGCTCAATTTGATGAACTTATATTAAAGAAATATCTGCTTGAAGTTGAAAAGTGTGTGTAAAATTTACTGAGCATTAATTTCAACGAAATCGGATGAAAACCACGCCTACCTCCGATACAAAACATTTTGTTGGCTGCTTAATACTTTGAATATAACGGTTTTTCCATTAAGGACTTGACAACTTTTTTTTTAAATAAAACGCAAACCATTTGAGATATTTCAAAAGCTTTGTTATCGTCTTGAAGTACAATCAAAACATTTACGAATGGAACTCGATTTCGTTCATATGGATACTGCGGGCACGTAAACAGCGGTCGATTCGTTGGACCCAATTTTCGATGACTCGGCCTCACATTTCGGCCGAAGCGGCCACTATTTCACGTTCAATGTTGGCTCTGAGCTCTTCCAACGTTGTCGGCTTGTTGGCATACACCAATGACTTGACGTAGCACCAAAGAAAATTGTCTAGAGGCGTTTAATCGCACGAACGAGGCGGCTAATCGACTAGCCCATTGCTTGAGATAACATCAAACTCACTCATCAAACTCACTCTTCAAAAAATCGATTGCAGCGTGTGCTGTGTGGCTTGTGGCACTGTTCTGTTGAACCCAATTCAGGCCAAAAATAATCGGTAATCATGGCGCGATAACAATGGCCATTCACAGTAACGTTACGATCGTTATCGTTGACGAAAAAATATGGTCCAATGACGCCGCCAGCATGCAAACCGCACCAAACAGTTACTTTTTGTGGATGAAGTGGTGATTCATGGAGCACATGCGGATTTTCACCCGACCAATAACGCATATTTTGCTTATTGACGAACCCATTGAGCCAAAAATGAGCTTCGTCACTGAAGATGATTTTGCGATGAAATTCATCTTGGCGCATCTTTTTCAGAGCCCAATCGGAGAACGTACGTCGCTTCAAATGGTCCATCGGCTTCAATTCTTAAGTTAGCTTCATCTTAGATGGATGTAGACTTATTTAGTGTTGACCAATTTTGATGTATCGTCTAATGGTGCTGTTGATAACTACAAAGCTTTAATTCATGTTCTATGTAAGCAGAATAGTGGATTAAATGTAGTACACTTTAATGCGAGGAGTCTGAATGGACTGAAGCTTGACCATGCAAAACATATTTTTGAGAACTCTCCTGTTGATATTGTGTGTATTTCGGAGACTTGGTTTAGGAGCGACATTTCTGATTCTCTATATAACTTTATTGGGTTTAAACTTTTTCGTAATGACAGGCACGGAAAAAGGGGTGGTGGTGTGGCTGTTTATTGTAGGTCTAGTCTTAATGTTAAACTTGTTAGTAAGAGTACTGATGTTGTTGAATTTCTTAATGTTGAGGTACCAAGGTATTAGTCTCTTGTGTTTATAATCCTAATCGTTGTCATAGTTTAGAACCATACTTTACTGATCTTACTAATAAGATAATTGAGTATGATTTTTATATTTTTTGTGGTGACTTTAATGTGGACTTGTTACGAAATGACTCTGCTACTGATAACTTTCATGATTTAGCTACGATGTGTGGTTTAAATGTAGCTAACTTTGACACTCCAACTCGTTATGCCATAGATTGTGAGCCAAGTTTGCTTGACATTTTTTTAGTCTCAGACACGTCCCTACTGTTTAAATTTGATCAAATGTCATTTCTATCCGATCACGACTTAATTTTTGTTGCCTAAATATCTGCCTTGATAGAACTTCTCAAACTAGTTTTTCTTATTATGATTATAGATCTATAGATTTCAATGTTTTATTTGATGATTTATGTAGCATGTGCTGGAACGACTGTTGGTTCCATGAATCAGTAGATGAAAAACTAAAAGTGTTTATGTATAATTTTGATGTTACTTTTACTCGTCATGTTCCTTTACGTTCGATTCATGTCTCCAATAATTCGTGTCCTTGGTTTACCAATCGCGTTAATCTGCTTATTAAGACCCGAAATAAACTCTTTTCGAAATGGAAAGGTAACCGAACAAGTGTAAACTGGGAAAACTATCGAAGTGCTCGTAATGCAGCGACTTATATGCTAAGACAGGAAAAAAAGAAATTCTTCCACACTCAACTAAATCCTAACTTAAGCTCCAAACAGTTATGGCAAAATATGAAAAAGTTTAGAGTAATTAGCAAAGAGCCTAGTGACTGCAAATATGACCCGGCTGTGATTAATGACTTCTTTCTTGCCTCTGGTTTGCCTATTGTTAACAATATAGATAGTAATACAGAAGTATCTGAACATGAAAACAACTTTCTTTTTCGCTCTTTTAAATTTTCAAATGTCAATGAAGATTATGTAGCTAAATGTATACTGAAGGTTAGCTCTAATGGAGTAGGAATTGATGGAATGCCCATCAAATTTGTAAAATTAGTAATCCCGTTTATATTAGCGCCTCTAACTCATATTATCAACTATTGTTTGACTTCTTCTCGTTTTCCTGAGCTGTGGAAAGCCGCCACAGTAATTCCTATTGCAAAATCTGCAGACGCCTCTGAGCCTAAAGACTACAGGCCCATAAATATTCTACCTGCATTGGCAAAAGTCTTTGAAAGAATATTGTTCGACCAAATATCTGAACACCTACAAGTTAACAAACTGTTATCACCACTGCAATCTGGCTTTCGGTCTGGTTACAGTTGCTCTACTGCTGTATTGTTATCTAAATAAAATAAAAATAAAAATAAAATAAAAAATTAAAAAATAAACCAAGATCCTAACAAAAAATTCGCCATAAAGTGGTCTGGGCGATGCCCAATTCTTGAGAACGCCGTGGAATTGACTGTTTTGTATCGTTTGCTATGGACGTCTGAACGGCAGCGATATTTTCGACACTTCGACAAACCCGTTGTTTCAGTGGCACGGCAACATCACACAACAAATATGTAGTGTCAAATTTTTGCACTAAACTTGTTATTGTCTGTCTACTAGGGCGAGAATTACAACCGAAAATTGCAGTTAACGCTCTTAAAGTTTCGATCACCGACTCCGAATTTCGGTACAAGGGCGTAGCCAAGGGAGGGCAGGGGGGGCAACTGCCCCACTCTAAGTCTGAGATTTTTTATTTAATCGATGGCTTTGAAAGTAGTTTCTATATGTAATTCCATTTTAATCCTTTTTAATATGTGGTTTTTCCTTTTTCTTTGAAACTAGATATGGTTAAAAGATGTGGTTAAGATATGAAAGATATGGTAAAAAGAAATTTATTAGGTCTTTCCCCCCCCCCCCCCCCCCTAATTTTCATCCTGCCTACACCCTTGTTTCGGTAGTAAATTTTTATAATTTGCAGAAGTTGTTTGTTCGTGTACTTTACCACGATGAACATGTATAGTTTACTGCATAAATTGACACTGACAGTTCGATGATTAGTGGAAGGGTGCGTTCAGAAATTGAATTCAAAGTTGTCAAGTCCCTATTGGAAAACCCTGTACTTTGGTTCGGTCGTGGGGGTATTTTAATTTCGGCCCAGCCGAAGATCATTTCTTACTTATTTTAATTTTTTTAAATAAGTTTATACATCACATTTCATTTCAAAAAATACGCCTGTAATCGTGATAGCTGAATAGCTGGTGATTCAGATCAAGAATAGAAATATTTTTCTGTACCTACCACGCCAACTTATGGACATTAGGGCGTATCGAATTAAAATTTTTTTCGAATTTCACATTCTAAGAGGTCTCAAAAGTTGCATGGTTTTGTCAAAATCACCTAAAAAAAATTTTTCAATTTGTTGTTAAGAATAATTTGAAGAATCCAAATTGAGCAAAGTTTCTTCGGTACCATTTGTGGTACCCGAGATATAAAATCTTATATTCATTTTTTTGAAAAAGTTAAAAAATTGCATTCAAGTATACATTTCTCAAAAACAGGAAATTGCATATGCAAAAATTATGCTAATTATTAATTCGGCAAATTAAAGGAAAACGTTAACAGTTAACGTTAACGTTAATCAATACCACCAACATTTAGATCATTGGATAACAATCAAAAGTTCTGTGCTATCTCGGTTTCAACTTTAGCTTCGAAAATCCTTCACACAGGACACTGTGGATAAAAATCGTGAGTGGCGTCGTGTTTACCAATATATTCTTAGTTTACGCCTATACTTACTTTTGCTTTAAGACATACGTAGTTTTTTTATAAAAGTCAAAGCATTTGAAGATCGTTATTTTTTATTGTTTTCCTCAAAAAACAACTTTGTCCTTGCGGGGCAGGATTTTTTTGGGTGATCTTGACAACCCCATGCAACTTTTAAGACCTCTTAAAATACGATCTAAATTTTTCGATACGCCCTAATGGACATTATAAACTTTATAGTTACGCAGTACATAGTTTATAGGCAGTGTATAGACAAAAAATACCTACTTATACTTGTTTAAAATTTAAAATTTTCAAATCTAAAACTTTAAATTTAATTTTTAGACACTTTCATTTTTTTATTTATTTATTAATTTTTTTTTTCTTATCAAACCATAAAACTTAACACACAAATCTCACGCTTTAAGCCTTCAACAAGTTCTTTTTTTTCTCACAAAAGTGGTTCCATCTAAAATGTCATTCAATACAAAAGTAAGAAGTTAGCATTGACTTTTATAACCGTTCATTTTACTGCAGGTTATTTATAAACATTTTTTTTTTTTATTGTTCTGCCCTACATTTGTATGCGTATATTTTGTGCAAACTAGTGGTGGCTTCCGTGCAGAATATTCAATGCTGGAATAATTGCAATTGAGTAAAAATAATTCGAAGCCTTCAGTAGGTCCTCTATAAATAAATTTACCTAAGCGAACCATTTTGATCTACAACTTCTACCAGGTTTCTATATAGACCAATGTATATATCCTTGGATATCTCCTGAGTAAAATTAGCTTATCTGAATTAGGTGTCTTTAGACTCTGGAAGAAACTCCAGATCATGTTCTTTGTGAATGTTTAGCAATTTTTAAACTAAGACTTATTTGATTTGGTGAGACATAAGTGCCTCCATCAAAATATGGTATACCTAGCCAGACACAATGCACAAAAGATCCTATGGAAAACGATGCACATGGGGCCACTATAAACAAACTAATTAACTTCTTGAAAGACACTGAAATGGTCCGGAAGCCTGAAAGCAAGGTCGAAAAATGCTAAGTGTCGAATTCACTACAGTATAGACTCCAACACCAGCTTTGCCATTAAATTTTGATTCATGAATACTGAATCAAAATGGCAAGGTTAGATGGAAGGTTTCCAAGCTCACATTCTTTTCGAAAGGGAATATATAAAGGGTGTTTTAGTAGAGGTATTTTTCTTTCTTTCTTTCTTTTTCTTTCAATGAAAACACAGAAAAATTAATGAAATGGCCAATATTTGGCTTTGTTCATTCATCTTGGTTCACAAATTTGATGTCATTTAGTGTTTGAATACAATTTCAGGCATATGGCCACCGCAACTGCGTCTTATAAAGACCCTTCTGTCGTTCAAATTCTGCACCACTTTTCTAGCATAGCCGGGCTTATCTCGCCAATAACGAGCTGAATGCTGGGTTTCAACTGGTCAGTCGTACCTGGTTTATTAGCATAGGCCAGTGGCTTGATGTACTCTCACAAAATTTGTTTAACGGAGTCAAATCAAATGACCTAGGTGGCCAAATGACAGCCCCATTTCTTGATAAGATTCGTTCACCAAAAGTTCAATAGAGTAATGGTTTCAAGCGCTGTATGGCTTCTTGCACCTTCCTGCTGGAACCATTTAGTACCTAGATGATTATTATTGACGTGGGGAACCAAAAAGTCGCGAATTATTTGAATGTAACGCTCACCATTGACGGTACATTGGCTCCATCTTCAATTTTGACAAAGTATGGACTAATAATGCCTTCATAAAGTAAACCACACGAGACTGTAACTATTTTGTGAATGTAAGGTTGCCTGAAGAGTCAGGATGGTTCTCACTCTAAATACAGCAATTTTGCTTATTTATGCACTCGTTAAGCCTGAAATGTGAGCCATCGCTGAAGATGATTTGACGGTAAAAATGCGGTCCAACTTCCAATTCATTTTCAGCACATTCATCGAACGTACGAACCAAACGATGTTCTGATGGATTCAATTCCTGCACCAGTTGGATTTTATACGAGTGTAGGCCAAGGTCTTTCCACAAAATCTTCCACGTTGTGAACTGAAAAAGGCCAACTTGTTGAGAACGGCGTCGAATCGATAAATTTGGGTTCTCGATCACACTCACCTCTACAGCGTCGATGATTTCTTCGGTACGCACAGTATGAGCTCGTATAGGATGAATATTGTTCATAAGAGAAAACGTAGACATAAATCGATTGATCGCATTGCTTATAACCTGCTCTGAAGGATGATTACGCGCACCGTAATTTGTGCGAAGTGATCTGTAAGTCTGCCGCACAGAACATGAATTTTGGAAAAAAATTTCGACGTAGAGTAGACGTAGAGTAGACGTAGACGTAGAGTAGAGTAGAGTAGGGTAGAGTAGAGCAGAGAAGAGTAGAGTAGAGAAGAGAAGAGTAGAGTAGAGTAGAGTAAAGAGTAGAGTAGAATAGAATAGTGTAGTGTAGTGCGTAGTGTGTAGTGTGGAGTGTAGAGTGTGGAGTGTATAGTAGAATAGAATAGTGTAGTGTAGTGTGTAGTGTGGAGTGTAGTGTTAAGCAGAGTAAAGTAGAGTAGAGAAGAGTAGAGTAAAGTAGAGAAGAGTAAAATAGAGCAGAGTAGAGTAGAGTAGAGTAGAGTAGAGTAAGTTAAAATAGAGTAGAGGAGAGTAGAGTAGAGTAGAGTAGAGTAGAGTAGAGTAGAGTAGAGTAGAGTAGAGAAGAGTAGAATAGAGTAGAGTAGAGTAGAGTAGAGTAAAGAGTAGAGTAGAATAGAATAGAGGAGTGTAGTGTTGAGAAGAGTAAAGTAGAGTAGAGAAGTGTAGAGTAAAGTAGAGAAGAGTAAAATAGAGTAGAGTAGAGTAAAATAGTGTAGTGTAGAGTAGAGTAGAATAGAGCAGAGAAAAGAGTAGAGTAGAGTAGAGTAGTGTAGAGTAGAGTAGAGTATAGAAGAGTAGATTAAAGTACAGTACAGTAGAATAGAGTAGAGAAAAGAGTAGAGTAAGGTTGAGTAGAGTAGAATGGAGTAGAGTAGGGTAGAGCATGATACAATTATACAAGGTAGGAGTGACAACTTGCTTTTTTCTCACCAGTACCTTGCACCGACTGTCATTTGCCTGTATATTTTGTTTTCTATTTTCTTTTCTTCTTTTTTCGTTCTCTAATTTATACTATTTTTGACAGTTGGCGCAAGACGAAAGAACTGTCACTCCTTCCTTGTATAATTGTATCATGGGGTAGAGTAGAGCAGAGAAAAGAGTAGAGTAGAGTAAAGTAGTGTAGTGTAGAGTAGAATAGAGTAGAGAAGAGTATATTAGAGTAGAGTAGAGGGCTAGATGAGCATTACTGACTCCCTTGTGCAGATTGAGTTTCGAGTATCTCTAACAGTATCTGGATACATATTAAGAGCTTCTTCGACTTCTTGTTTGGTTTCTACTTCCTTTAATTCTTTGAAAAAATCGTGTCGAAATTATTCCTCTTGTACATTAATTGGTAATTGTTTGCTCAGACGGCCTCTTAATGTTTGAGTTTTATTAGCAATTTATTATATTTTATGATGAGATCCAATTTTATGATGAGATCCAAGTATCTTGCTTAATCCAAGAAGCTTTTTTACTTTTACTTCTTAATTTTCGAGAGCCGATTTTGGGTTTTGTCAGGGTTGACGATGAGTTAACTCCTGATGTTATTAAGGCACCTTCTGCATCTGTATCATACATTAAAAGCTATCGTTCAGATAATCTCAAATGACTATAAAGCTGGCTTTTTTGTTTTTTCTGTTTTATATGCTAGTGCTAAAGCTATCTTAAAATCCTAAATCTCATCTGACCAAAAAGCGTTTTTCTTTTGTCTGTAGGCAGTAGAATGAAATTTGCAAAAAGTACCTAAAATTAAATCAATCAAGTGGTAGTTAACTTGATAATATTTTCTATTTTAAATTACTTGGAAATTTGCAAAAACTTAACAATAAATGAAATAACAATTTGTACCAGATCGAGCTCAATTGCTCACAACCAAATTGATCACCGCAACACTTTGAAGCAATTTTGTTAATTGTGTGAAAATAAAAGTGAAATAAGACAGCATTTCACTGTTGATTGATTGGCCTGCGGCAACTGTTTAACAATATTTTTTGTTTTTCTCCTGCTCGTTTGTTAGCGATCAGCAGAAGAGGGGAGTAAACAAAAAAAACAAAGATAAATGCTGTACCGAGTCAATCAAAGAGTGCGGTGCCGCTTTCAACACCAACGATCCTCACTTGAACTCAATAATACGGCATAAATCAAGGGGCAGCATGTTTAGAGTTGTTGTTGTTGTTATAGTATACCATGTTGACAGCGTCTACTACAATGCAAAACTTAATTTTTGCCCAGCGCCAATTTTGCCAGAAAACAAATCGGACAATTTAAAAAAAAAACCCATACAACCCATAACAAACTAGATAAACGAACTTTTGAAACCATTGATCTTCCCGATTCTCATGACTATACCTTCATTCGTGCATCCATTCATTCATTCATTCATTCGTTTGTGGCTTCATTCAGTCAGTTGGCACGTCTTTCGTGCAATTGTTACAAATTTGAAAACTTTTGTTTAACAAATTTTAGCCAAGAAATAATAGCGAATTTTTTTTTTTTGTTTTCCTCCAAATTTCTTTGCTTTTTAGGGTTTGTGTTTGTTATCTCAGCGGTTGCCGATAAGTCAAGCTACTTAACATACAGTTATGCCAACAAGTTCTGGGAATGGCTTTAAAATCGTGATGCTGCTGCGATTATTGTTGGTTTATTTAATCAATAGCATAAGGTGGGAATTTTAAGTTTAAGATAAACTCTTGACGCTTAAATTTGTGGAAATTCCAAACTACCACCAACTTTATCGATCGTTTTTTGCATACTTGATTTAGCAGTTTCTCAATAAGTAAGAATGTAATGAATTTCGTTTTTAATTAGTTGCAACTTATTTTGTTTTTCTTTATTCTGTATGGTTACATTCAGCTACATGTCATAAAAACGTCTGTCATTAAGTATTAAGTTTTTTAATGAGCTGATTTAACACTGTGTGAGCAGGGAAATTTTGATAGTATCGTGACTGATTTTTAATTATTTATTTACATGTGATGATTATATTTGATTATTTGCTTTTTCTTAAAAAATATTTAACTTATTCTTCCTGTAATGTATAAAAATCATAATTAAAAAAAATATTCGTATAAATATATAGGTACGAGCATAGGCAGAAACTGTGTCTGTCGTGTGCAGGCAAAGAAACAATAAGATTATGAATGAATCTTCTTTATATAATCAGCGGCTATGAATATTGTTAACAATACTTTTTACACGCAGACTTATTCGTAGCTTTTGTCAGCCTTGTATGGAATGCATGAAATTTAAGATATGCATGCATGCATTGCACAGCTACTTAGATGGTCGTTTGCTTTAATTTTATTCCATGATTTGTCTTATTTAAGAATTTTTCAAGATGTTCGTCAATGAAAATAATTGATCACTTTCATTTTTAACAAACAAAGCTTAACAAAAAAAAAAAAAAGAGTTGGCTGTGTCGTGAACACAACCGTAGGTTTTGACGTGACGGTGTTTCTTTATACTCCTATTTGATGTCCAAACTCCTGTTTTAGTCCATGACCAAATTCTTGACTTAATCAAATATACCGTATCGCTTTCCTAGTTTAGAAAGACGTGTTTTAGGTGTGTCTTAATTTTTGTCCTACTCCATTTCCTATTCATGACTATTCCTGTCATAGTGCTTTTCCGGTTTCTTAGTCCGGTTTCATTGTGTTATTGTGTTTCATTTTGATGATTTTGATAATATTGATGATATTGATGATTTTAATGATTTTGATGATTTTGATAATTTTGATGAGCTTGGTGATTTTTATGATTTCGATGATTTTGATGATTTTGACGATTTTGATGATTTTGATGATTATGATGATTTTGATGATTTTGATGACTTTGATGACTGTAATGACTTTGATGATTTTGATGATTTCGATGATTTTGATGATTTCGATGATTTTGATGATTTTGATGATTTTGATGATTTTGATGATTTTGATGACTTTGATAACTTTGATGATTTTGATGATTTCGATGACTTTGATGATTGTGATAATTTGGATGATTTTGACGATTTTGATGATTTTAATAATTGTGATGATTTTGATAATTCTGATGATTTTGATAAATTTGATGATTTTGATCATTTTGATGATTTTGATGGTATTGATGTTGATGTTAATGATGATGTTGATGTTGATGTTGATGTTGATGTTGATGTTGATGTTGATGTTGATGTTGATGTTGATGTTGATGTTGATGTTGATGTTGATGTTGATGTTGATGTTGATGTTGATGTTGATGTTGATGTTGATGTTGATGTTGATGTTGATGTTGATGTTGATGTTGATGTTGATGTTGATGTTGATGTTGATGTTGATGTTGATGTTGATGTTGATGTTGATGTTGATGTTGATGTTGATGTTGATGTTGATGTTGATGTTGATGTTGATGTTGATGTTGATGTTGATGTTGATGTTGATGTTGATGTTGATGTTGATGTTGATGTTGATGTTGATGTTGATGTTGATGTTGATGTTGATGTTGATGTTGATGTTGATGTTGATGTTGATGTTGATGTTGATGTTGATGTTGATGTTGATGTTGATGTTGATGTTGATGTTGATGTTGATGTTGATGTTGATGTTGATGTTGATGTTGATGTTGATGTTGATGTTGATGTTGATGTTGATGTTGATGTTGATGTTGATGTTGATGTTGATGTTGATGTTGATGTTGATGTTGATGTTGATGTTGATGTTGATGTTGATGTTGATGTTGATGTTGATGTTGTTGTTGTTGTTGTTGTTGTTGTTGTTGTTGTTGTTGTTGTTGTTGTTGTTGTTGTTGTTGTTGTTGTTGTTGTTGTTGTTGTTGTTGTTGTTGTTGTTGTTGTTGTTGTTGTTGTTGTTGTTGTTGTTGTTGTTGTTGTTGTTGTTGTTGTTGTTGTTGTTGTTGTTGTTGTTGTTGTTGTTGGTGGTCTTGTTGCTTTTTTTTTATTTGCTTCTCCACTGGTTATGCTTTTCCTTAGTGCAATAACTTTGTCTTATCTGCATGCAATCAATCCAGCAAAAGTGATGCATATTCGTAACATTAGGCGGATCCCTGAGGGGCCAATTTTTTTTTATTTGTATTATGTGCCCGAAGACCTCACCTTCATTTTCGTTCCTTAAAATTTACCGTTACGCAGATAGTCACAGAGTTAAAATTCCACGCAACGTTTTTTCATGGTTGTAACATTTTTACTACACTATGTGGTTGCAACCCTGAAATCATGACGATAAGAATTTTTTTTATAATTTAGTTGTGAGGCGTAATAGCACATCTATGCTGTCGTTAAACAAAATTTACCGCAGTACGTCTCCTGAGTGAATAATAATTCCATGCAACGATATTACATTTCTGTTACAGAAGTGACGTCAGAATTTTTGTTTTTTATTTTTGTCATGAGGCCAAGCATAAATCCTTAATTTTTCTTTTTAAACATTTATCACAGCTTATATACTCAGCGAGTAAAAATTCAATGCAACGCCGCTGCATGAATGTTGCATTGTCGATCATTGAGCGGCTCTCTCTGTGTCCGTACAAAGTCAGAAATTGTTGGTTTAACTTTGTTATGAGGCCTTAGAACAGGCCTTTGTTGGTCAATCAAATTTTTAATCCTAGCACTTAACTATACTCAGCGAGTAATAATTCCATTTAACAAATTTTCAGTTGCATTGCTTAAGCAACTGCCACCACGTACCGAACACGTTTTGAATTTTTGTTTTGTTTTTATAATGAAGACAAAGAATTAACCATTACAGTCGTACAATTTTTTTAATCATAGCTCTTATACTCAGCGAGTAACAAGTCCATGCAACGCCGATCAATTTTGAAAAAATGCATTTTTCAACCTGCGCTGTAAAACGTAACTTCGTCACGTCAAAAAAAACTGCAACTAATTAAATACGAAATTTAATTGTTCTTTCTTATTGAGAAACTGCTCAATCAAGTAACTATGCAAAAAAGATCGATAAAGTTGATAGCAGAATCAGCATCATCATAAAACACGATATCATTTTGTCTATCACCAATCAAAGACCTTGAATTAATTGGACCTTGTTGAGTTCTTGAGCACAATAAAGAATTGAGGAGGTATGAGTATTTTCATCACTTTTCCCCACTGTGTCGATATTTTCAGTCGTGGCGATGTACGGTATGAAGTTGATTTGAAGTTGTCTTCACATCTTGCACTGAACCAGCCTTTTGGCATTTTTTGATTATGTTGCACACATAGGTCTCAGAAGGCACATGACTATGAAGAAAATTTTCTCAATTTCAGCAAATTTCATTCTCTCTTCTACTGTATAGTAATCTATGATAAATTTCCCACATTTATAAATGAACAAACATCAATACTTGAAAACTACCAGCAACCAGCTGTCAAATTCTAAGCATTTGAAACCCTTCACCTCTTGGAAATATATCCTTTATATCAAATATCATTACTATAGCTTCAAAATTAAGGTTGTAATCGTGACGATGGATAGACGATATAGCTATGTCGAGTCAACTGGTGATATTGATCAGAAATATACATACTTGTCTGTATCTTTCATGCCTCCTTATGGGCATTACAAGCGAAGTGAGAAAGTGTACTTTATGTACTCCTTACGTAGTATGCGTAGTAAGCGGTGTAACAATAATAGCTCAAAACAATCCTGCGCTTTGGAAATTTTTTTTTTAATGCTATAGATACACTCCCCGAAATATTTATAAAGGCATTCTAGCTTGTGACTTTTACTTAAACCAAACTTAATAATTAACTATAAAAAACATGTTTGAAACTTAGTAACAATGTGCTAAATTAAATTTAAAAAGCATTACGTGTTTTCGCTCAGTGCAATGAGAGCAAACACAAACAACCCATTAGTTTTGAAGTTTAAAATGCGAATTAATTATAAAGGCATACTAGAAAACTTAGTTTAAGTTGATTGTTGGCGATCATTAGGACAAGAACACGTAAGGTTTATATTCTTAAAGTAAACATTTTTTATATTTATTACTTTTTATTTTTTTTTTTTTTTTTTTTTGTTAGGTGTTACAGAATGCCACGTGGTAAAGCACTAAGCAATGAGTAAATAGGCAAATTTAAAGCCTACCATGATGAGGGGTTGTCTTACCGAGAAATTGCTAAGCGGGAAATAGAAATAAAAATGTCCAGCTCCCTTATAGACAATTTTATAAAATTAGGTCAGAAGTACGGTAAAATGAAACGAAAAGTAACCCAAAAGTAAAAAAGCATGATTCGGCGGGTTAAAACTAAAGAAAATCTTAGTGAAAATGAAATAAGGGAACAATTAAACCTACAAGTAGGTGTACAAAGAGTCCAACAAATAATGAAGACAAATTTAAACCTTGTTTATGGAAATAAATGTGGCAAACCGGCCCTTACAAAAAAGCATTAGCTAGCAAGATTGCGGTTTGCCGAAAAGTATCGTTTTTCGGACGATGAATGGAAAACGGTTGTGTTTACCGATGAAAAAAAAATTAAATTTAGACGGTCCCGATGGTAATCATAAATATTGTCGGGATAAAGCTTCAAAAAAACAAAAGCGTCAGCTTCGAAACTTTGGTGGAGGATCGCTTATGGTATGGGCTGGAATGGCATATAGGGGAACAACTCCAATTTGTTACGTAACAACACAAATGGACTCAGATTCTTATATTAAACTAGTTATTGGATGAAGTTTTAATTCATTTTGGAGAGCAAATTGCTGGAGTTGAGTTCACATTCCAGCAGGATAATGCAGCGATTCATCGTTAAAAAAAAACTGCAGTATCTAAAGTCCAGTGGCATCTCGATTCTCGATTGGCCCGCGATTAGTCCCGATCTTAATACGATCGAGAATTTGTGGGCTGTATTGTCAGCCAAAGTTTTTCATCATGTAACGTCAGTTTACACACGTTAAAAAGCTCAGAGATGAAATTAACAAAGAGTGGAAGTAAATTGAACCAGAAACCATCCACAGTTTCATAAATTCGATGCCAAGGCGTTTAAAATTAAGAACGCCGGTGACTTCCATATCTCTTATTAGATTATGTTCCTCATGATTTCTTCATTTTTAATTTAATAAAATCTTAAAGTGCCTTTATATATTTACTGAATTTTTTTTTTATTTTTTAAAAATTGAAAGAATATTTTTTATGTCAAATAAAATTTTATAAGATGTTATATCTCAATAGTGCTAATAAACTTAAGCCTTAATATTGGCAAAATCGTTAATATATTTGTTTTATTAAGAAATTGAGGGTGCCTTTATAAAAATTGAGGGTGCCTTTATAAATATTTCGCAGAGTGTATTAGAACACTGCAGCAAGACCCTGCATCTTAAAAGCTAGAGACATAAATTTCTTTCAGAGTTGTAGTTATTGATAATTTTTGTTTAAAAATACTTTGTAATTTCTAAAGAGCGCAGTTTTCGCAAATTTTTGCACACCTGTAAATTGTAAATTGTAAATAAAAAAAAAAATTAATAACTGGCCATTTCAGCCCTTGAAAGGACTTTGACCTAGCTTCTTATGATCAATTGTGTTGTGCGTGTTATTAAGTTTGTACACAATTGACCGAGAACCGGACCTACATGCTTAACGCCGACTCCGAACGGCGATGAACGGAAAGTTCTCGTTCTCAAGAAGCTTTACATGGCATTTTGATTACTCTCTGAGGTTTGCCATTGTCTGCAGAGAGGTGGCGGCCGTACAGAAAAATTATTTTAATTGAAATAATTTTCTGTCGCTGCTGAGGTTCGAACCCGGGTCTCCAGGTTCGTTGACATAGCGACCACGCACTTTAACCAACTACGCCACGGACGCCACTGTGTAATTGCAGTTGTATTAAAAAACGTAAGCTACTCACATTACGTAATCTGCTTAAAACTATCTTGAAAAGCTTTTTCCTTCGCATTAAAAGGTGATCTAAATGATTTTTGCTCGATGAAAACAAAAGACTTAAGAAACGAACTGGAATTTTTTCGCTTCATTCCAATTTCCTTGCCTAGAAAAATTCTCAAATCATTTGTACAAAAAAGCCATTTTTATTATTTAAGATCTAAAAAAAAAATAATATTAAAAGATTTAAGCATTTATAAAATTTTATATTTTATTTTTTTTTAAAGACTTGTTAGGTGTTAGAGTACAAATATTAAATATAAAATTTTTTGTAATAATTAATTTTTTTATAATTTCCACGCACCAAAATGCTAACTTCACAGAATATTGAAAACAGAAATAGCAGAACTAAAAACCGTAACGTCAGCAAAACAAAAACAAAAAAAAAAAAGAAGAACATTAAGTCTGATTAAGTCTGACAACCTTGGACAGAGAATTCAATAATTTGGCCTTAAGAACCAAAAGTCAACTTTTGGCAAGATTTAAATCACGTCTAAAAAAAAATATGTTACCACAGTAATTTTGAAACTCGGTTTGCTTAAGATTCAGCAGCAGTTCATCAGAGGTTCAGCATCAGCAGCACCCTGTAACGCCCTCTAGGGATTTCAGATTAGGTCTGAGATCTTAATCTTAATGACTAAGCTTGAAATGCAATTCATTGCAAGCTGCTTGGCTTAAAACAAAGAGATGATTGCTTAACTAGTAATTTTTTTAACTTTTACGCTTACATTCATTATAAACTGCTTCATTTTATGCTAATTCATTATTTTAATAATTTTTATGAGTTTTTTCCAGGGTCATGCGAATTTGTGTTATTTAGTTTTTGGTTATTTTTAGTTTATTTTTTTTCGAGGAAATTAAGTCGGCTTGTGTCGCGCGCGCGCTTTATGCTTTGTTGGTTAGTTGAATTGTATGTTGGCTGGTTATGGGTACTTCCGATGCTTACAAAGTGATGGTTGTTGTAAAACTCAAACAACGCCATCCAAGCTGTTCCGAATGTCATTTTAATGATGATGATGATGCTGTTGATGAAAATGACGTTGTGGTTAATGTTGCAGATGACAATGATGATGTTATTTATGATAATTAATAAAGGCATCATAAATTATATTTGACTAATTTAGAGTTTTTATTATTTGTTTATTATTTTTTCTTTCAAATTTGCATTTATTTGTTTAATTTTTTTTGTTTTAGCTTAGCTGTGGTTCTTGCATTAGTTCCCATTGTTTTTTGTTTTTTTTTTGTGATGTTGGTGCTGATGCAAATAAATTATAGACTTTGTTTCGCTTTGTTATTCATTATTTTACCGTTAAAACCTTCAATTATTCTGGTGGAAGGTTAAGCATACCTTTGCGATAAGATAGAAATTTTTCTTTTAGATGTCTTCAGCTAACAAACAATTTATAACTAGAGCACTAAAAATAAAATTTAAATGTTTAACTCAAAACCCGTATCGCTAACTTCATTTGGCATGGATTCATTATCAGAAAAGAGTCTCCGAGCATCTTGTCTTATGATCGGTTTATTTCCTTATTGGTTTCACCGTACTCAACATGCCCAAATCATGGCAATGCCAACAAGTTTAGCTCTTGTGAACCCAAACCATCAGCTGATTATTTAACACCATTTCAAGCTAGCTAGTATTAAAAGTTTTTTAACTACGGCTTCAGTGCGTTTTTTCTCAAAACACAAAAAAACAAAATTTGGCAAAAACCATAAAATTTCCGTCAAAAATACATGCTTGGCAAAAGCTTGTAAACTTGTGAAGCTAAAATAAAAAAAACCAACTAGTACGCATTAAAATAAGTTATGCTGCACATAACGCAGTTGCAGTTAGAAATGCAACATTATAAATAAATATTTATTTTCTCTAGCATTTTACTTATTTGCTAAATTGGCTATAAGACACCTGTAAAGGTGCATATGTTGTTTTTGTTATTGTTGCTTCTGCTGACATGAGTGCCAACATAAACAAATAAATAAAAAAATATGCGCCGCGCAAAGCATTTCAATTTGTTCCTGCAAATACTGCAGTTTTGGCTGCAAGTGACGTACGATGGCACAGTGGGATATCTCACCATTGCATTTTTAAATTTTCATTTTTCATTTTTGATTTTTAATTTTAATCTTTAATTTTTAATTTTAAATTTTTAATCTTTAATTTTTAATTTTTAATTTTTAATTTTTAATTTTTAATTTTTAATTTTTAATTTTTAATTTTTAATTTTTAATTTTTAATTTTTAATTTTTAATTTTTAATTTTTAATTTTTAATTTTAAATTTTTAATTTTTAATTTTTAATTTTTAATTTTTAATTTTTAATTTTTAATTTTTAATTTTTAAATTTTAAATTTTAGTTTTTAATTTTTAATTTGCAATTTTTAATTTTTGAATTTTTAATTTTTAATTTTTAGTTTTTAATTTTTAATAGTTAATTTTTAATTTTTAATCTTAAATTTTTAATTTTTAGTTTTTAATTTTTAATTTTTAATTTTTAATTTTTAATTTTTAGTTTTTAATTTTTAATTTTTAATTTTTAATTTTTAATTTTTAATTTTTTATTTTTAATTTAAAATTTTTAATTTTTAATTTTTAATTTTTAATCTTTAATTTTTAATTTTTAATTTTTAATTTTTAATTTTTAATTTTTTATTTTTAATTTTTACTTTTTAATTTTTAATTTTTAATTTTTAATTTTTAATTTTAAATTTTTAATTTTTTATTTTTAATTTTTAATTTTTAATTTTAAATTTTTCATTTTTAATTTTTAATTTTTAATGTTTAATTTTTAATTTTTAATTCTTAACTTTTAATTTTTAATTTTTAATTTTTTATTTTTCATTTTTAATTTATAATTTATAATTTATAATTTACAATTTATAATTTATAATTTATAATTTATAATTTATAATTTATAATTTATAATTTATAATTTATAATTTATAATTTATAATTTATAATTTATAATTTATAATTTATAATTTATAATTTATAATTTATAATTTATAATTTATAATTTATAATTTATAATTTATAATTTATAATTTATAATTTATAATTTATAATTTATAATTTATAATTTATAATTTATAATTTATAATTTATAATTTATAATTTATAATTTATAATTTATAATTTATAATTTATAATTTATAATTTATAATTTATAATTTATAATTTATAATTTATAATTTATAATTTATAATTTATAATTTATAATTTATAATTTATAATTTATAATTTATAATTTATAATTTATAATTTATAATTTATAATTTATAATTTATAATTTATAATTTATAATTTATAATTTATAATTTATAATTTATAATTTATAATTTATAATTTATAATTTATAATTTATAATTTATAATTTATAATTTATAATTTATAATTTATAATTTATAATTTATAATTTATAATTTATAATTTATAATTTATAATTTATAATTTATAATTTATAATTTATAATTTATAATTTATAATTTATAATTTATAATTTATAATTTATAATTTATAATTTATAATTTATAATTTATAATTTATAATTTATAATTTATTATTTATAATTTATAATTTATAATTTATAATTTATAATATATAATTTATAATTTAAAATTTATAATAATTTATAATAATTATTTTTTAATTTATAATTCTTAATTTTTAATTTTAAATTTTTTGTATTTAATTTTATTTTATTTTTTTGAAAAAATCCCACTGTGCGTCGTGCTGTAATTCGCTTAAGCATTTGTCGTTGTCGTTTTTGTTGTTTCTTGTACATTTTGATGTTTTGTTTTTTTTTTTATATGATTTTTGTCTCTTTGGTCTTGCACGACTTCCTATTTTCACTTTTCCGTCATGCCGCACCGATAACTACTGCAACAAGTACAATAACAAAACGATGCAGCTGCTTTTGTTGCTGCTGACAGTTGTACGCGTTTTAAAATATTGTGAGAATTTGTATTTAATTCATTTGATCTGCAGAGAAATTTGTTGCATCCAAAGAAATTCATTGAAATTGATTTTAGTGTGAAAAGACTGCAAGTGTGGTTCTTAAGTCTTTTGTTTGGAAATGATTGTATTTTTATATTTTTGCAGTAATTCCTGAAAAAAAACTCATATATATATATATTTTTTTAACAAATAACGTATTAAAAAATAAGTAGTTTTTTATCATTTATTTTATACATTTGGTTTTAAATGGAACGGAAATACAAAGGAGGGAAATATTAAGTCACTTTTTTTAAAAATTTTAAATCAAAATTAAGAGTTTTTTTTTTGCAAATATTTAAGGAAAATAAAAGTAAGTAATTAATTTAAGTTCTCACATATTAATTAAGACGTCTTTTTAATGTGACGTAACTTTGTTGCTATGCACTGAGTACTACGGAGTTCACTTGAAGCTTCTTTCGGAGCTTGAAAAATTTGGTGAAGCACATTTAATTTCTATTGTTTCAATAATATGCCCACGAAATTTTTAGGAAAACCTTAAAGGTGAAATAGTATTTTCTTTGTAAGATTTATAGAGAATGCCTTATGTATGGGCATTTCAAGAAAATGTTGAACCGTGACTGAAAAATTAAAAATGCTCAATAGTGAAAATAAAATATATGAATTTTAATAATAAAAAAGTTTTAATTGTTTTACAAACTAAATTACTGCAAAAGAGAGTTTCTGGGCTACTAAGCTTTAGCAAATCTCAATTCTCAATTACTTTGATTCACATCGATTCTGAGCTATAACATTTAAAGTATTCCCGTACAATTGTAATCTAAAGTGTGTACTAAAGAGCTTCACAAACATAACTTATAACCAGGTATGGGCAGAGAGCGCTCTGGGAGCGCTGAGAATAAGAATTGAGAGCAAAGGCTTATGTAGCAACACAAAATGCAACAACAAATCAAAGACAAACACAGAAACAACACAGAAGCTTTTAATGTGGTGGTGCCCATACCCGCTTATAACACACAAATGACTTGGAAGCCATCTGATATGCTTTAAAATATATTGTTCTCTCTTTTTAAGAAATTTTGTCACTCGGATTTTCTTAAAAGCTCTTAAAAGTAGAGATCTTTTTATGTTTTTTTTAAAACTTATTCCGTAAATATAAGAAAAAAATTGGTTCTAGTTTCGCTGAATCTAATAAAATTTTTATATGTGTATAAAGATCGATTCCATTTTTTGTCGTGTCCGAATAATATCTTGAAATGTCTAAAAATCTCTTTGCACTAAATAAACTACTCGCTAAGTGTTTCTCAACAATCAAAATAGACTTCATATCAATCAATTCAGTTTTTTTTTTTTGTTTTTGTGTTCGCATTAAGTATGAATGTCACATCCATGTTCCTGGAAACGCCCATATATTGCTTTTTATATTTCTGGCCTTTGCAACAGTCAGTGTCAGTTTCCATTGGAAACTTGACATTGTTGAACATACCTTTCTCCAGCGCATTTTATGATTAGAGCATGATTTTTCCATCTCGGACAAAAAAAAAGTGAATTAGCTTGCGAAAATTTTCTTGCGATTATTTTTTATAACTTTTGACATGAATTATCGAGACAAGAATGTGTCGATGAAGCATTACCGGAAGAAGCATTTCTTCGTATTGTATTACCGGTCATGTCATCAAAGCAATTCAGAAAAAGTCGCAGAAGAGCTCTTAAAGGGACTTTCTCGTGAAAAATTTTCAAAAAATCATTTTTTTTTAACATATTTCGATTCCTTTTAATAGAAAAAAAAGTTATAGTTATATTTGTGGCGGCCGTGGCGCGGTGAGTAGAGTGCCTGACCCATACGCCAGAGAACCCTGGTTCAATTCCATGTAACACAGAAATCACATGTTGAAAATGAAAATTGATCTTAAGAAATTCGGTCAAAGTCCTTTCAAGGGCTGAAATGGCCAGTTTATTTTTTTTTAGTTATATTTGTTACGACGTTCGCGCATGAATAGATTGTGGTAAAAAAACTTTAAACGTTTTTCTCGTTTTCGAAAACTACCATTTTCAAACTGGTAGGACATTTTCTACGAATCTACTCGACAGATTTTAATAAACCAAAAACTTTTCGATTATTTATAAGAAAAACAAGAAAATAAGCCTCTAAAACTTCAAACAACTCTTTTTTATAAACATAGGTGTGAATCGCCCCAAAAAAAAAACGAGATTTTTTTTTATTTTTCAGAATTATTCATATACAAGCATCAAACTATAATGAAGTATAATAAAATATAATATGTATTTTAAAGGCTTATTGTCTAGTCTTTGAGTCTTAAAAATAGAATCCATATTAAATTTTACGAAAATTTGTTACAGGGGATCCACAAAGTGTTATACAGTCTAGAACAGACCTTTTGCATGACGCCCTCTACAGCAGTCAATAGGAATTAAAATCGAAAAAAATTTTTATATGCTTGAACTTATATTTAATAATGTCCAAAAAGAGTTAGTATTTTTTTTTTAAAAAATCTTAAAAAAGTGTCTTTATTTCCAAAAATCCATGAGATAGTCCCCTTAAACATCTGCTAGATCAAAAGCCTTTTTGACCAGCCAAACATCGAATTAACGGGTCATCCGCCATACAGCCCTCATTTGGCTCCCAATGAATTTTTTTTATTCCCGGGAAAAAATTACGGAGTTAACGGTTTACGACATCCAAAGAGGCGGTTGTTGCATTCAAAACGCTTCTTATGGAGTAACCTCAATCAGAGCGGAAAAAGTGCTTCTAAAATTGGTTCAAACGCATAAAAAAGTATATTGATCATCATGGAGAATATTTTTAAAAACAATGAAATCAATTACGATCACAATAGATATTTGTTTTTCTTTTTTTTCATTACTACTCCAGAAGCATAAATAGCAACCCTCGTATTGGGAATGGAGTCAAAATACCACCTATACAAAATTATTTTTACAAAATTCCCCTTTTCAAATTTCCCCATTTAAACATTCCAATTTTTTAAAATCCTCCTTAACCAAATTTCCTGTTCACTAAAATCCCCCCTCACAAAATTCCTTTTTATAAAATTCCCCTTAACAAATTTCTCCTTTACAAAATTCCTGTTGCGATTCCCTTAAAAAAAAAAATTAAAAAAGAAAATGTTAAAAATGCGAGCTTCATTGAAGATTTCTTTTTTTTAAGGGATTTTTTCTAAGAGCCTACAGTTCTAAAATGCACAAATTTACAATTGAAGAATTTCGTAAAATGGGAATTTTGTCAAGGGGAATTTTTTTGTTTTTCTTTATTCATTCATTCATCAACTGGGACATTGCCCTCACAGATATAATTGTTAATCTAACTTTATCTAGCATATTAAATATAACATAAAAATTCCAGTAATCAATTCTTAAATATTCCTCTATTTATACTAAAATCTAACTGACCAACAACAGAATTACATAGGCAGAAACATTTTGAAATAACCTCATTCTGGCTAAAATTAGTTTTATGGAGGAAAAATATAAGATAAAGGTCTCTCCCTAAGTCCTCTTCTAGGTGCATACAAAGGTATTAAACAAAATTCAGTTCAGGACTTTGAATTTTACCATCTAAAGTGTCTTTAATAAATAGTATAGAGAAACTATTTCTTCTTAGCTCCAACGATTGGAGTCCAAGAAGTTTGCAGCGAATATCATATTTAGACATATCTTGATGTATACATATTATGCAAAGCGAAACGAGAAAACCTTTTTTGAATTCACTTTGCTTTTGTTTTGAAAAGTATCGCTGAAAAAAATAAACGCACTAGAAAAAATAATAACAAAAACAAAAAAAAAACAACAAAATGTTTATAGACATTTATAAACAAAATTTCTTCTAAATTGTGGATGGAAAAGATCGTACAAATCAGGTCTTTAGGACCTTTGCTCCAGTACACTAAACGTTTACACTTTTAACTGTTCACTTTAAAACTAGTTAAAAAATAACCATTTTTAGGCTAATGCGAAAGCAACCAGTTTAAAAAAGTTCCTAATGCTACTACTTCAAATATGGGGGAAAAGGAGTGTTTATGGGGACAATTGTCTTTTCCTATGACATCAACCCGCAAAAAGCGTCAGTTCGTTCAATGTTAAAGGGTATTGTAGTGGAACTAGTACTGGTCCTTTTTGGAACTAGTTCATAACTATTTCAAATTTGGTCCACTTTTCTGCTGGGCATCTACAGCATAAGATGAGCTCCAAATAATGCATGCATATTCTAATATTGATCTGACAAAGTTCGAAAAAATAGATTTTATTGTATAAGAGTCTGAGAACTCCTTTGAATTTCTTTTGACAAAACTTAGCAGTGAATTAACCTTGGAAATTACATAATCTCTATGAGTTTTGAATGAGAGATTGGGATCAAAGTAAAGGCCAAGATCCTACACAACGGATGATCTTTTAAATTTATAGCAATCCAAAGTATTTTTTATAACTGAAAACATTTTCAAGTCATCAGCATACTGTAAACTTTTTGCAGAATTTAAAGCAAAAGTTTATTTTAAAGAAAATAAATTATGAAAAAGAGTGGCCCTAAGTGGCTTCCCTGTGGTACACCAGAGGTAATTTGAACCATGCTAGAATAACAGGTATCGATCTAAATGAATAATTTTCTGTTTGTGATGTAAGAGAACATCCATTGTAAAAAGTGAGAGTAAAATCCTAGCTTATTCAGTTTAGAAATCAGGTACTTGTGACTCAAGCTGTCAAATACTTTAACAAAATCAGTGTAAAGAACGTCCACTTGGAAGCCCTTTGCAATGGCATTCATGCAAAAATTTGAAAAAATAGTCAAATTAGTGCTCGTGACCAGCATAAAACCCATGTTGCTTGGGCGAGATAAAGGTTTTTACTTCTGAGAAAAGTTTTGCGGCAATTAACTTGCCTGACATTTTTGGCATGGCTGAAAGTTTAACTATCGGCCTGTAGTTTTCAATAAGAAATTTTTGGCCAAATTTAAAAATTGGGGAGATGGAGGCTAATATCCACTCATCTAAAAAGATTCCGCTTGAGAGGCACTTATTAAAAATTACTGTTAACGCAGTACAAAGAGAGCTTGCGCATGATTTCAGAATTAAAGGTGGCAATAAATCGTATCGACAACCCTTAGTACTGTCTAAACTATTAAGAGATTTAAAAACTGCACTTTCAGTAATCTGCATATTACCAATACTTAAAATTCAGGAACATAAGAACAATTATTAGAGACAGAAGCCTGATTATTGTTGTTATCAAAGACTGAACCAAAAAACTTTGCAAATATATCACAAATTTCTTGGTTATTTTTCGCAAAAGCACCTTTAAATTCCATCGCTTTAGGAAATCCCGAGCTTTTTCGTTTTTCGTTTAAAAATATCCAAAAGGCCTTAGGGTTGTATTTTATATTTTTGCCATTAAACTGCTGTATTTTTTTATACAAAAAGTTTGATAAAAAGTCAAAGTCACGCCTGAGTTGCATAAATTAAAGTTTATCTATATCAGAATTAGTATTTTTGAATCTTTTATGATCTTTGTGTCTCAAGTTTTTGAGTTGAAACAATCTGTGATGGTACCAAGATAAGTTATAAATCTTCTAAGAAGATTTCAATGGAACATGCATATAATTCAAAAGCTTCTACCAGAATGTTTTTAAATGCATCGTTGGCCCATATTTATTAAGTTTAATAAACAGATTACGGTGCTCCCATCAATGAAATTGAAATAATTGTTTAAAGATATAATACAGTCAAACCTGTTTTTGTGCGGTAGATAGGGACCGCAGAAAAAAAACGCACACACAAAATTGTTCGGAGATTTCATAAACAATTATAAGATAAAACATTAAGTAATATAATAGAGAAAATTTGTTTTATGCAGTTTTTATACCGCATAAAAAAAAATCTCACCTAACAAACGTTCTGTGAAAAAGCAAAAAAGTTTTAATTCCTCATTTTAAATGTGAAAAAAACAAAAGATTATTCAATTAAAAAAAAAAAATCAAATTAAAAAAGAAATTAAAACACATAGATTCATAAGTTAATCAATACCAATCGTCGTAGTCCAAAACGCGCATTTCCTTGGGATGATCTGGTTCGAAATCGCTTTCGTCACTTGAAGATATTGCAATGGAGTTATCAGTTGTTTCCATTGGAATGGAATTATTATCTGCAATAACTATATAGTCGATGATAAGTCCTTGTGATGACGGTCGTTTTGTAAGGTTATTATAAATGTCGCGATAACCACACGCAAAGAAATTTTTCGTTTAACGCAACTGAAAAATTCACCAATTACATTTCGTTTGCGAGTTGTATTTACCGTAAACGAATATTCAGTTGCCATCAACTGAAATATGTATCTTACTAGCTTTTTCCCGGCGCGCGTTGCTGCACCCTGCAACTATATGGAAACATAATAGGTGTATTCAAAACTTTCCTTAGACTCATAGTTTGACACCACTGTTATTTTCCACTGCCCGTTACAGTTTCCCAGTAGCAGGAGATCACCAAATAGTAACTCCATTTTGAGTTTGTATGTAAGTATTGCTACTTTTACTTTCAAAGCTATTCGATAATACAAATATTAACTGTATGGGCGGAGCCACACCCTCTTATATAATGCTCATCCCAGTTTTCTAGTAGATGGACATTACCCTGTTTTAGTACAGTTGCCGACAGTAAGCATACAGACTAAATTACCAAAATGTAGCCCAATCGACGAAAACCGTAGGAAATATAGCATTTTTATTGATTTGTGGGCGGTAAAATGGGGTATGACAGAAATTTAAGCCATCTCGTACTTGAAAAAATGTACTGCCAAAATTTCAGCTCTATCGGCTAAGTAATTTTGAAGTTTCCAGCCATCACACAGACAGCGTTTTGCTTTTTGTATATATATTTTGGATAAACATTATTGGCTATAACTTTTGATTGGCAAGAGATACTTAGATAATTTTTTCTAATAAATTAATTTTTAAGCTAGAATATTTTTTTCAAAACTATAAAAACACAATATTGGAAAAAAAAATTTTCTTCGAAAAAATCAAGGGGGCCTTGCTTTTTGAATCATAAAAATGGTTTTTAATTATTGCGTAAAATTGAAATAAATTTTGCTTACAAATGTTATAACTTTTAAATAGAGTTAAAAATTTTCGAATTTGAATTTAAATTATTTTTACAACAAAAATAAATTTTGAGCTTTTTTTTGAGGAAAACTCCAAAATTTCAGACCTTTTTTGAAAAAAATATTTAAAATATATATACTCAACTAACGGTATTTTTAAAATAAGGTTTTCATAGTACTTTGATTAAGCTTTAAGACAAAAAAAAATTTAACAAAATGTATACAAAAGCAGCGGAGATATTTGACTCGAAAGTCGCAAAATTAAATTTCTGATTGTTTTTTTTCTCATTTTTGAGCAACGATGTTGCATTAAATATATCGTTGTAGTAAAATTTTTCATAGTTTGATGTGAAAATAACGGAAATTATTTTTATTTTACTAAATTTAAGAAATATTTAATATTTTGTAAATATTTGCACATATAACCTAAGAAAACAACTAAAAATATGCGATTATGTAAAAAATTTGTACTACAGCACCATTTGGTGTCCAAGGTGGGTCAAAGAAGATAGTGCTGAAAAAGTCATCGTACCTGAAAACTACTATATACTAATTTTTATTCTAATCGCATGAGCGGTTTGGGAGTTTTAGGTGGTTTTGTAAAAAATTTGTACTATAGCGCCCTCTGGTGTTCAAGATAGGTCAAAAACGATAGCAGCAGACCACTCAACGAACATGAAACCCACTATATACCACTTTTCATTCTAATCGCATGAGCAGTTTATGAGTTTTAGGCAGTTTTGTAAAAAAGTTGTACTACAGCGCCCTCTGGTGTTCAAGGTGGATCAAAATTGATAGCCTAGAAACACGCACCGTACCAAAAAACTTTTATACACAAATTTTCATGCTAATCGGATGAGTAGTTTAGGAGTCTATTGCGGCCTTACAAACATAAGCTCCTTTTTTATATATATAGAAGATATATTATATACCGCAAGCTATTTTTTTTTTTTTTTTTTTTTTTTTTTTTATTTTAATTCATATTTATTAACTTATCCAATTTGCTTACAATAAATTATTATTAATTATTCAACAAGTAAATATATATCGCCTCAGCGCCAAGAGACATTGATGAGGCAAGCCGGCAAAAAATAACATACATATGTACTTAATAATTTACATATTAATCTACATTACAATATGAGTTTATTGATAATATTAAATAAAAAAGAAAAGACTATTCAAAAAGAAAAGAAATATCATTTACATAAGAAGCTCTTCAAGATTTCCAAGTAAGTATTCTTTAACACGTATTTTATAGATTGATATACTAATTTGGTTTTTTAAAGATTCTGGTAATCTATTATATTCAACAACACCCGTGTACTCAATACGCTGCTTAGTGGTCTCTAATCTACACCTCGGTGCCCATAAATTCTGTTGATTCCTTGTATTAAATAGTACCTGATTTCGTGAGAAATTGATTGTATGACAACCAATGCCATTCAAATTCTTATACATGTACACCAATACTCGATACAAGTATAGCATATGAATTGGCATAATAGGCCTACAAATGTTGTTGTATAATGTGAGTGTTGAATATGTATTTGGTAAATTGTAAATTGTCTTAATCGCTTTATTCTGCATAGTCTGCAACATTTTCAAGACAGTTGTGTTCTTGTAACCATATATCATGACCATATAATTTATATGACTCTGTATCAATGCATGATATATTAACAATTTTGTTTTTTTGGTAAATTTATACTTCATTTTATATAAAATGCCAATAGCAGAAGCAACTTTGCTTTTAACCTCAGAAATGTGCAAGTCCCAGGCAAGATTACTTTGTAATGATATTCCCAAGTACTTTACTATATGAGTTTCATGCACACTGACACCATCAACCAATATGGTAAAATTATTTTCCATGACGTAGGAACGTGGCCTAAAACGTACAAATTTTGTTTTGTTCGCATTTAAAACTAACTTGTTAATTCTAGCAAATTCTAAAATCAGAGCAATATCTCGTTCCATACCTATTTTTAATGTCAAATCATGGTTATATGGGTAAAATAAACACACATCATCAGCGAAAATATATAAACGACCAGTGAGGTTTAAGTTGCACAAATCATTTAAATAAATGGAAAATAGTAATGGTCCCAAACAGCTTCCTTGTGGTACACCACATTTAACATCCAACATTTTGCTTTTTATGCCGTTAATTTCGACAAACTGTTTTCGATTGTTTAGATAACTTTCAAACATCCTGAGTTCCCTTCCCACGATTCCATAGTATCTTAATTTACGCAACATTATGTCGTGATCGACCAAATCAAACGCTCTCGAAAAGTCGAGAAACAGGCCTGCAACTCCCCTGAAGCCCTGATCCAAACCATTGCAGATGTAATTCACAACATTAACAACTGCTTCTTCAGTACCACACCCTTTCTTGAATCCAAACTGGTACTTATAGATGAAGTTATTATCATTTATATATAATGAAAGTTTTTGAAAGACCAACTTCTCAAAAACTTTGTCAACAATGGAAAGAAGTGCAACTGGGCGAAATTGGTTCAATGCATTACATTTCACACTTTTCGGAATAGGAATTACTTTGCTGATTTTTAAACAGTCAGGGTACAATGATGTGGTAATAATGCGATTATATATGCTCGCTAAAATTGGTGCAACCACATCTTTGCAAGCAAAAAGTAGTTTTGGTGAAATACTATCAAAACCCGCTGCTTTTCTTACATCTAAGTCATTACAAATTTCTTCTACTTCATTTGGAGTAACATCTTGAAGAGAGAACCGACATGTGGTTTGACAGAGTGTTCTTAAAAGATTGCAGGTATCACCAGAATTAATTTCAATTTGAAGTCTAAGATCGCTGACAGATTTTATGAAATAATCATTAAGCATCTCAACTTTGACTTTATCATCAGATATCTTTATACCAGCTGAAGTAACAATATCAAAGTCTTTTTTTGGTACCCTTCCAAGAGTGGAATTTATAAAGTTCCAGCATTTTTTTGGATCACTTTCAAACCTACTTAAATTATCATGGAAATAACTATCTCTCAAAGTTTTACAGGCAAATTTTATAACTTTACTCAATCGTTTCAACTCATATTCATATTTGGTGTCCCTTGATTTTCTTCTTCTCATTAACAGTCGTCGCTTTAGTAAAATTAAGTTTTGCAAATTTTTGTTGATCCAGGGAGTAAGCTGGAATCGAAGTTGTGTTCTGCTTTGGGTACTGTTTGTCGATCTGTTCACCGCATCACTTAGACAATTTATAAAATTCTCTGTGATATCTGATGTGTTACCAGAACTGTTAATTTCTGGCAGTTTACTACACAGATAAACCCTGGCTTTTGCATAATCACAATAAGTTTTTATGGTTGCAATATTTCGGTTAGGAATACAACTGCTTTTTAGTTTACAACTTATAATGTTGTGATCCGTTAAATTACATTCCACAGAATCGACGAAAATATTACCAAATACATTACTAAACACCTGGTCAATGCAAGTTCCACTCTCAGGCCTTGTTACTAGATTATGGCAATTGTAAATATCAAAGTTTCCAAACAAATCGGAAAAAACAGAAAATTGAGGGTTCTGAAATAAATCTATGTTTGAATCCCCTACCATAACAGTGGGACCTCGCTTACCCATGTTAAAAAAATTCTCGAAAATGGCAACAGCTTTATTTATGGAACATTTTTGAGAACGATAATACGATACAATCTTTAACGGTTTATTATCTATTTGAAAATTATCTAAAGTAATAGAAATTAAGTCAAGAAAATGTTCACTCTTCGAACTTTCCACAGAAAACTTCAATCTATCGCTTATATAAATCGACGTACCACCATATCCATCACTTCTACAACAATGAACAGGACAATAACCTGGAATATAGTAGATCTGAGATAAATTTGTTTTAAACCAGGTTTCTTGAATAGCTATTACATCTGGCAACTTCGACATAGTTGCAATCAGAGATTTAAATTTATAAAACTTTGAAATTGAAGAAAGGCTTCTGATGTTCACACTAATTATGTTTAAAAAGGAACAATTTAGACTTAAAATATAATCGTTAAACTTGGAAAAATTGCTAAAATATTGATTGTTTATCATTTAAAAAAATATAGAAAATAATACATTATGATAATATCTATCTACTTGTTATTTATAATTAAGGGGAATCGTACGATACATGAGCTCCATCATCATCGCTTCTGGAATGTTCCAAGGTAACAGTCGAGATATTGTTATGCATTGATCTGCGCTGTGCTGGCTTAGCATTTGTTGTTGCATTTAACAAAAGTTGATCAACATGTTCCTCACCACGTATCACTTGCGGTCTTGCTGAATCAGTTGTTTTGTAAAAAACACGTCCACTTTTTGCAAACACATGCCTATAACCAACGCCTTTAAGTGATCTTGCGTACTGCAGGAGATTAAGAGATTCCCTACTTAAGAAGTCGTTAACAAATACTTCCCTTGTAGACTCATTTTCCCGCAACTTAAGTTTAGCAGACATCAATTTATCTTTGGAGGCTTTAGAAGAAAATTTTACTACCATAGCTTTCTTTTTATGCACACTGTTTTTGTTTTTATTGGCAAGAAAGTACGCGTCTTCAATGTTGTTGGCCTCGATATCAACACCTATACTTTTTGATAAATTAACAACAGCTTCAACAGCCGTAACATTGTCAGCAGCCTTTATTCCATTTACAACACAGTTATTCCTGACTCGATCATCGTTTAACACTTTCATAGATGCTTTCATGTTATTAATTTCTTTCCTCAGATTTTGGTTTTCTTTTTCCATCTCAACCAGCTTCTTTTTGTTATCAGCGACTCCTATTAAAATATCGTCGTACTGCTTAGCCATAAACCGAATTGATTCTTGAATTTCAGACAGCTGATCCAACTCATTAAGTTTTGTTTTGATTGCCCGCAACTCTTCTTTCACTTCTTCATCTCCTCCTACGCATAAATGACAAGCAAAAACTTCGCTCTCATTGCTTACTAAATACTCAAACTGACGTTTGTCTAACTTCGTGCATTGCGAGTGGTATTTTTTGGCGCATTTATCACACTCAATAAAATCTTCTATCTCCTCTTTGATATGCAATTTGCATTTTTCACAAATCGTTCCTTTAGAATTTCTAGCGCTTTTACGAGCTCCACCAGCCATTTTCACAAATTTTATGCTGCACTATTATTTTATTAACTTTTTTAACGTGTTTATGATATTAACAACTTGTTAAAACTTGCGAAATTAATTTTTAAATTATTGCAATTTGACACGGACAAGAAACCCGACTTGAATCGAACAGTGTTGCCAGCTCCAGCCCTTTCGGTCATTATTATTTATTAAGGGCGGGGTAAGGTTTGTTTCGTCTAAAAATTACCTTTTTTCATGAATTTTTTTAGAAAAAACTATAACAGTAGGTTTATTTTACGTATTGTTATATAAAAGTAAAACATTTTAAAAATATTTAAAAAAGTTTTTGTTAAAAAGTAGAGAGAAATAACGGATTTATTGAAGATCTCCGCAGGTACCTCGAAAAAAAGTCTTTGTGCGGTGACCAGCCTACAGCATCACTGGATCATCTGAAACCAAAAATCGGTTCAGTAGTTTTTTCTGTAGGCTGGTCACCGACTTTAAAAATTACATGTTTGGGAAAATCGATTTAAAGTTTTGTACACTAAGCAATACTAGTTGGAGGTACGGTCATTCAACCTACTGTAACTTCGTTAGTTTTGCTCCGAATAACCTAAAAATTTAATACAATATTGTATTGTATTAAATAAAATTAAATTTAAGACAATACAATACATCTGAAGATGTTGTAGTTTCAGAAACAAAAATTAAAAAAAAAAAATTTTAAAAAAAAGTTGTCAAACCTTACCCCCCCTTAAACTAATTATCTTTCTCTCTATCTGCGTCCGTCTACTTATGGATTGCACTCATCGCACCTCTGTTGCTATCTCCGTCCGCGTATCAATCAAATTACCAATTTGCTTATATAGTAACAATTTGTCCAAAAAGTAATTCTGAACTTTAAGCGTTGTATTTATACAACGAAAAGAAAAACAAACGAAGTTTTCAATTAGGAAAAACAAATTTTTCAATTACTGCAATTTAAAATTCACATGCGTTTATGAGAAACAAAATTAATTTCCTGCAACTAAATGACGCGTTTCTCGCAACTGACTATTGTTATGACAACTGTTGAAACGTTTGCAAATAACGATTTCAAGCACGACAAACGAAGTTCGTTTGCGGCAAACTGGCGATAAACTTTTTTTTTCTTTGTATGCAGATATACACGATCTAAGCTTTTTTTGGAATTTCCTCCTCTGCGGACATTGTTATCTATTTTAAGAAAATGTCCTCTAATTTGTAACTTAGCTGGATCCCTGCATAGATGTTATCTGCTGTCAAAAAATTCGATTCTTCTTGGCCATCTTCATGATCAGTTAAGATAGTGATAATGTCACTATCATTTACGGGAAGCAAAACTTCAGAATTGCGTTTTGCTCTTACGCTTTTCTCTTTATTGCTCTTTTTAATAATAATTTCAGCTAGCGCAGAGTTTTATCTATGCATAGAATAGATCGCATACAAGAAAAAAATATCATAACTGAACTCGCACAAAAAAAATTCGCACAAAAAAACTCGCATAAAAATAAAAACCGCATAAAACAACACGCACAAAAAAAAAAAATACACAGCAGTTTCGACTATGTCGTAACACAAGGCGTAGAATTATATAATACTTATTGTTACTAAAACATAGAAAAAGTTTGTACAATTTTTGAATTTTGTTTTCCATATCATATATTAATAATTTATTAGTCAAAAGATATACAGTACAATTTTTACTTTTTTTTTTGTGTTTTAAAATTTGTACGTACGATTTTAAGTACTAAAGGCTTTTTATACAGTACAAGATGAAATTTAATTATCATTATTGAAAATTTTTATTAAAATTGGCTTATGATAGGAAAAGTAGGAAATATATTTGTGACAGCTTATATTGTCAATTTATCTTACAAAAACCATCTCGAACTTCCCAATGTTGTTGAAGATATTTCAGACAATAGGTTCAAGTTGTAATTTAAATTCATAAAACGTAAAAACTTCTCGTTTTCCGGTTGTGATATATCTAAGTTGAAATCTCCTGTTAGAATAATCGGTATAGAGTCAAAACGACTCTTTGCCAATAAGAGACAAATTTTGCTAACGTCTATAAGCTATCTATAACTAACGCTATAAGCTATCTAATCTATAACGTCTCATCTTACTATAAGCGAGTAAGTTTAAAGATATAAAATTGAGTTTTTAACAGTACGCTGTAGAGTCGAAAAATTTGTTCAATGATAGCAAGTTCAACAACCCATGTGGAGAGTTGAAATGTCAAAATTTCGCTGTCGATTATATGCCCGGATATTAAATTGGCTGCGGAATTTTGACATTTCAATAAGAGTACGGTACGACCTCGTTTAAGAGTACAGTACGATTATCGCAACAGTCAAAAATTTACATTGTTCACTTAGTAAACGCAAATTTAAAGAAAAAAAAAAATTGCACAATTATCGCAACTTACATTTGCGTAAACTTGCATAAACTTTTACCTTATTTCCTTTCAGTTCTTCTTTGCTTGCAAACTACATTTTTTATATAGGAAAAATTTATCCAGTTGCATTGAGGAAGGCTGTACTGTAGTTGCTTTTTTCTCCATACAAAAATGTTGACTCTACACTATGTGGAATTATATGCCACGGAGTTTTCGTTTCTACAGCATACTAAGCTTTAAACAAAAACCATGCGCAAAGCAAACAAACATCAAATGGTGGTTTTATATATTTTTTAACTGACAGTGCCCTCTTGCTTTAATTAGCAACACCCAGTACATACATAAATTCTATTATATACAAGAACCAATGCAGTCGATAAATAGGTATCAAACTTAAACAAGAACCATGCTCAAAGCAAACAGAAACATCAAATGTTGGCTTTATAGTTCATGTAATTGTGTAAAATTTATATAAGTTAGAGAGTTCAAACATGAAGTTTTCTCCCAGTGAGGAACAAGCAGACCAACAAGTGCTTACATCAACATTGTACGATCAGTACTTTAGGCACACCAAAAGCTCAAAGTGTGACCTAAAAACGCCATCAACCGCTGCTTGATCACTATCAACCGCCCTACTTACATCCGCCCTACTAATGACGTAATTCTACGTCAAAATTCGCACAAAAAAAGACCGCACAATAACAAGTTTGACTGTATTTGCCTTATGAAAATTGTACGCAGTACTAACATTTTCTACGGAGTTGTACGTAAATTCATAAGTAACAAAAGTTAGCATGATTGCTTTGTGATGAACAGATTCGGAAGTTAAAGGAATGTCACATTTAAAAAACTCGCATTACGTAAAGAAATTTTGTAAAGGAGAATTTTGTCGAATTTTGTAATGGGGAATTTTTAAAAAGAGGAATTTTGTAAAGTAGAATTTTAAAAAAGGGGCATTTTGAAAATAGTGAATTTTGGAAAAGGGAATTTTATGAAGATGAATGTCGACACTGGGAATTTTGGAAATAGGAATTTCGACCCGCTACCCACGTATTGATGTAAAATTTTTTATTTTCATAAATTATTTCTGATATTTTACATACATTGGCCAAGATGTGAAAAGCAAATAATGAAACAAACCCTGTTTTTGCTTCTGTAAGTCTAATTTAAGGTAGTATTGCTTACTAACTCAACTTACCTAACCTTACCATGCCTTACTGTAAATTACTGGACATATACATTAGGTTTTTATTACATGTATAGTATGTAAGAGATACATCGTTTGGTAAGGTCATTACAAATAGCATAGCTAGGATAGGCGATGTTTCTTTAAAATATATACATATTTTTTTTAAACTCAATTAATTGTTACAGAAAATTTATCTTTTATTTTAATTAATTTTTTTTTCAACATTGCTTGAAATTTTAATGAGACGCTCTAACGCACCTTTTATGTAATGCTCATTACTTAAATTAGCACAGATTGACGCACTACAACTTATTGCTCTAGGCATGCAGCAACATTACAACAAGTTTTACAATAACAACAACAACACTGTTGCTGAGGTAAATACATATACAATAAAGCACTACCAAAATAACCAAAAAAAACAAGAGACATTCAGAGCATCAACCTATACAAAAATCCATTCAACAAACTGCTTATTCGAGCCAAATAATTATTGCAACTCGACTTACTCCTTCAGCTATTCGAACCATGTTTAAAAACCAAAAATGCACCTAAGTCAGTGCAACAGGTGGAAATGCAATCTCCAAATTTACGCACTAGTTTGCTATTTGCTGCTTTGGTTTTTGTTTTTTCTTTGTTGCTGTTGTTATTGTTGTTTCAGTATATGTTGCAGGCAAGCGCTTAATTGCAACGAGATTATTGCACGCATATTTTTTCTTCTTCTTCTGCTTCTGCTTCCTCTTCTTCTTCGTCGTCTTTATCTACAACTTGTATTTGGCAATACGAACTCGTTCTAACAAAAACTGAAAAACTTAAACTTACAATCTTAGCCTATAAGCGAGACAAGGCCGACCGGCACCAAAAACAAATTATTTAAGGCCTTCTATTGCACTTTTACAAATTGGCAATTGCTGTCAAAAAATTACTAAGGCTCAAAAAAAAGGCTAAAAAAGGAAGCAACAAAAATATAGAAAAATATACAAAAAAAAAATATGTAAAGTTCATTTTATTTATAGATAATTTTTGCCATTTCAAGCATTATTTTCCCTGCTGTGACAATTTGTCTTATTTATGCTCAACACTATTGCCTTCAGCTAGAGATGGTCATAAAAAAAAAATTTGAAATTGATGATTTTATAGTAAAAAGTAAGTGTCTCTTTAATGTTAAATGTTGAACTTTATGTGTCAAGCTTTTCATAATATATGCTTTCTATACACCAAACATGCCCACGTAGTGGCCCGTATGGCCCGCGTGGCCCTTCATACAAATTTTTTTCTATCTTAATTTTGTCTTTGCGATGAGCCAAAATCAAAGAACGCCTGCAAAACACAACAATACAAACCGCACTCGTTCAGTGTTCAGTACATTTTCCATCGAACTTTACAAAAACAAATGCCTGCAAAGACAAAATAAAAAACGCACACTCGTTGATGTCGATGCTGAAGCTAAATGTCCCGTTACTTGTGTGTCGAGTAATTTTTCATAACATATAATATAATTGCATTGCAATTGTTTTTTGTTTTGTTTGATTTTTTCCCAAACGCAACGATGAGCAACATTTTGTATTTTTTTTAAGCATTGGCCCGCGTTTAAAATTTATTGGGCTCCACTGCTATAAACAGTGGAGCAATTTACAAAATGTTAGCATATTTTATAAAAATTTTTAATTTACAAGTTGCAATAAAAGCGCCCATAAATATTCTCTACAAAAGTGCTCTTTTTCATGCATTCGAACCAATTTTTACAGACTTTTTTCAACTCAGAATGGGTAATTTCAATACATGCGTTTGCAACGCGAGGTTTGACCTGAGAAGGGCTGACATTTTAATTTTGTTCTGATGTGTGGGACAACTCATTAGGTGCCAACTCGATGTTTTAAGTGCTCAAAAAGTCATTTGTTTGAGTCGATATGTCAAAGCTCACATTGATGAAGAAGTATCCATCTTCGGAGGTTGTTATTTCTCATTTCTTCAAACACTCTTGTTGATGTGTTTGAATCAGAGTGCATTTAAAAGCGTACGAATTGAAAAGGTACTTAAATAATAGTAGGTGCTCACGTAAGCGGACCCTACTAAAAATTTTATCGTTCACAAACCCTTGGTGAGATTCCTCACCTACCATCATTCCTTATACCTACCAAAACGTAAGACTTTTGATGCTCATGGCACAGTTCGTAAGTCGTACATTGCTGGGCAGTGCAAAGAAAAATTGATCTTTCAGCAAAGTCATTACAAACCTATGATCTTATGCACAAAAAGTTCCACTTGAATGAGCTTAGGCGGCCTCGGTAGTCAAATGGTAGCGCATTCGACTGCTAATCCAGGGGTCGCGGACTCGATACATATTTTACTTGATTGCCCCTTTGTTCCCACTTATCTATCATCCCATTTCCAAACCAATGCAGATTTGACTGAATAGGCTTAACACCTGATATCCTTGGTTCAAAGTTAAAAAAAAAATAAATAAAGTGGTTCTTTTTAAAAAAATAAAAAAAATGAATAAAGTGGTTCTGTTGAGTTTTTGCACACAAATCGATAGGCAATACATATATTCTCACTGTCGTAATCTATGAAACTAAAGATGTCATTGGTACTTTTATGGATTTTGTGGACTCTTTCGGTAAAAATCTATGAATATCAATGAAATAGGTTCGACTGGGATCCTATGGAACTGGACGTAAATGGTGTTTTTTTAAGAGCTTGAGAACTTAAAATAATAATATAAGACAGAAATATTGTTAGAATGAATTTTTATTATTATTTATAATTTTATTATTGAGATAATTTCATGGCATTTATTTTTTAAATATGATTTCCGGCAAATGTCTGTCGTGGCTACGAGTTACATAGTCTATTCGATCAGTTCGATTTTTCACTACTTTTTCCAATAAATCCCGCCGTATGGCGTCAATGGTGGCTGGAATATTGGCTTTCAATGCTTCAAGAGTTGCTGGTTTGTCGGCATAAACCAATGACTTAACATAGCCCCATAAAAAGTAATCGAGAGGCGTTAAGTCGCATGAACGAGGGGGTCAGATAACAGGACCACTTCTGGAAATAAAGTTGTCTCCAAATTGATTTTGCAATAAATTCATGGTTAAGCGCGCTGTATGGCAATATCGCCGTCTTGTTGGAACAAAATATCGTCGATGTTTAGCTGATTAATTTTTGGAAACAAAAACTCAGTCAGCATGGTTTGATAGCGCTCGCCATTCACCGTAATGGCAGCTCCTTCCTCATTTCGAAAGAAATAAGGACCGATGAAGCCGCCAGCGTGTAAACCGCACCAAACAGTAAATTTTAATGAATGTAATGGTGATTCGTTAATGGCTTGAGGATTGTCTTCGCTCTATAAACGGCAATTTTGCTTATTGACGAAGTCGTTTAGCCAGAAATGAGCTTCATAACTAAACACAATTCGCCGGTAAAAATGCTCATCTTCGGCCAATTTCAAAAAAGCCCAATCAGCAAAAATGCGACGTAAACGATGATCATTTGACTTTAACTCTTGCACGAGCTGTATTTTATAGGCACATAAGCCAAGATCCTTATGTAAAATTTTCCACGTAGTCAAAGGACAAAGGATGTGGCGTCCGTGGCGTAGTTGGTTAAAGTGCGTGGCCGCTATGTCAAAGAACCTGGAGACCCAGGTTCGGTCCCCAGCAGCGACAGAAAATTATTTGAATTAAAATAATTTTTCTGTACGGCCGCCACCTCTCTGCAGACAATGGCAAACCTCAGAGAGTAATAAAAATGCCATGTAAAGCTTCTTGAGAATAAGAACATTCCGTTCATCGCCGTTCGGAGTCGGCGTTAAGCCTGTAGGTCCATTTCTCGGTCAATTGCGTACAAACTTAATAACACGCACAACACAATTGATCATAAGAAGCTAGGTCAAAGTCCTTTCAAGGGCTGAAATGGCCAGTTATTTATTTTTTATTTTAGTCAAAGGACAAAGGCCAACAAGTTGAGAACGGCGATGAATCGACATTTCGGCGTCTTCTTGAATACTTCGTGCTACAGCAGCATTATTCTCTTCGATACGCACATTTCTATGTATTGTTGATGGTTTTGAATCGAAGAGAGTAAAATTTGTGCGAGAACTATAAATAACTGTACGAATTACTTGCTCACTAGGCCGATTATGTTGACCGTAAAATGGACGAAGTGCTCTATGAACTTCGCGAACGGATTTATTTTTTCAAAGTAAATTTCCACAACTTGGAAGCGTTGTTCTGGCGTTAAACGATTTATGATGAATTGCCAAACCTTACTGACATTCTCAAGCATAGGCGTCCTCAGGAATTTTTCAAGGGGTAGGGCAAAGGTATGCATTGGTGTGCACGTATACGAAAATAATGATATGAAAATGTAACATATACACTCAGGCGCCTCACTCTTTATGGAGGACAAAAAAGTTGACCGGGTCATCCCCTCAAAATAAACTTAGTTTTATGATATGATGATTCCCCAAATATTTTGGCTCTAACGAAAGCCGTCAGCTAGCTAGAATGGTTCGAAAAAAAACCTCTAAAAATCGCGTTTTTCTTGGATAACTTTTTTGCCATGATATTTTTAGTACAAAAAATTGCCATAAATAGTGTAAGTCAGAGAATTACAGAGTTCTGCATCAAAAACTTTGGGAAATTTTCCCTAACACAAAAGATATTTAATTTTTTGCAGTGATTTTTTTATATATTTTTTGTTTTCAATTTTCATTAAAATATGTGTAACTCCTTATCTTTTCTCTGATTTTCAATTCCGAAGTATCATTGGAAAGGTGCTGACTGCTGCTTTTCATTCTTGTCACTAATTTACCCTTTTAGGCCTTTTTTATACTTTCGGATATTAGCCAGATTGACTGAATGTGTTCAAATTTAAGAGTAAAACGTATTGAAATCGTATAGATGAAGATTGCACTGACAGCATAAAAAAGGCCTATAAGGGTAATTTAGTGACAAGAATGAAAAGCTACATTCAGCACCTTTTCAATGATACCTCGGAATTGAAAATCAGCCAAAAGATGGAGGAGTTATACATATTTTAATAAAAATTGCAAAAAAATTATACAAAAAAATTACTGCAAAAAAGTAAATATCTTTTATGTTTGGGCAAATTTCCCAAAATTTTTGGTGCAGAACTCTGTAATTTTTTTATTTACACTATTTATGGCAATTTTTTGTAATAAAAATATCATGGCAAAAAATTAATCCAAGAAAACGCGATTTTTAGAGGTTTTTTTGAACCATTGTAGCTAGCTGACGGCTATCATTAGAGCCGAAATGTTTGGGGAACCATCATAACATAGGCCAAAGATTATTTTAACTTTTTTTTGTGAGGCGCCTTAATATACACTTAGGAAATAAAAATATATAAAATTTTATCATTCCAGGGGGACGCGGCAAGTGCCCCCTCTGCTCCCCCCTGTGGACGCCCTTGTTCTCATCTGTCAAAACATATACAACAACCATCGAAACTTTTCATCCAACTAAAAACACCCTGTATCATTGGAACTGTTTTGAATTTGTGGACTTATAGGATACAAATATCTGATTGTCAGTCAAATTGGTTCCACAAGGATTATTTTTGGAACTAGTTGGATCACTAGAACTTTTTTTAAGACTTGTGAACTTCTTTTTTGGATAAAAATCTATGTTTTTAAAATTGTTCCTCTGGGAATATCTATGGAACTAGTTGGGTTATTGGAACTCTTCTAGACTTATGTACTTCCTGGATAAACATTATGCCACTAAAATATACCATAAAAATATACAATAAAAAAAAAACTTGAAAAAGAAATCAGTCAAAAAAGCATTTTTAACCAAAGACTTCACTAAGCCCAGAAAATTTCCGATAACCCAATAACATAATTCCATAAAAATCATTAATTATTGTCAAAGGAATCCACGTAACCCAAAAAAAAACTCCAATTACCCAACTAGTTTCATATACAATCTCAGTGGAACATATTTGCAAAAAAAATATGAGTAAAAAAAATTTTTTAAAAAAATCCAATAATTCGACTAAACAGTTCCATATGTAATCTAAGTGGAACCTATTTGACCGATAATCGTAGTTTTTAATCCAAGAAGTCCACAAAACAAAAAAAAACATATACAATATCCCAACTAAAATCATATCCAATGCAACATATTTATATGAAAATCATAGGTTTTTGTCTTAGGAGTCCATAAAACCCAAGAAATTAATATGATTTAACTAGTTCCGTAGAAAATGCATGTGGAACGTATTGGCACTTGGATCATCGATTATTACTCAAAAAGCCCAAAAAGCTCAAAAAAGTTCCAATGATACTTATCCAAGAAGTCGAAAAGGACCCATTAAAACTCGTATATACGTTTATAGTCCATATGTTTGATATTAAACAATAATAATAATGATAATGATAATGAGAGTGATGATAATAATGATAACAATACTGATAATTATAATGATAACTGTAACACAATTCTTGTTGAATACAATTTGCAATCTGCACTACAACTTTTATCAGTGCATGGAGCGAGAGAGCTACTAACACAAGTGCAAAAATTGAAAATTGTAGTAGTATGCGTGTGAACACCACCCCAGTGGGCAAAAGCAGGGCTTCGAAGCGCTACTTGCAGGCCTTCATATGGATTTTGAGGACCTTCCGCACTCATATCCAAGCCCATTAACTTTTTTGTATGAAACGAGAAAATTTTCTAGGCCTTCCTCTCTCGCGACTCTAAAGAGGCCTGCCAGAAGCTCTTTTTTGAGAATGCATGTTAAAAGACTTTCTTTATGAGGGCTTATAAAAGCACTCTCAATTCAAGCCTTATTATTCTACTTCCTAGACCTAGACTTCCTAGTGGCGTCCGTGGCGTAGTTGGTTAAAGTGTGTGGCCGCTATGTCAACGAACTTTGGAAACCCAGGTTCGAATCCCAGCAGCGACAGAAAATTATTTGAATTAAAATAATTTTTCTGTACGGCCGCCACCTCTCTGCAGACAATGGCAAACCTCAGAGAGTAATCAAATTGCCATGTAAAGCTTCTTGAGAACGAGAACATTCCGTTCATCGCCTTTCGGAGTCGGCGTTAAGCATGTAGGTCCGGTTCTCGGTCAATTGTGTACAAACTTAATAACACGCACAACACAATTGATCATAAGAAGCTAGGTCAAAGTCCTTTCAAGGGCTGAAATGGCCAGTTATTTATTTTATTTATTTAGACCTAGACCTAAATATTCTATACCTAATTGTACCTATTTTTAATGAGTGCTAATAAGAGTGTTCTAGCATAAGCTTGTAAGCTTTAAAAAAGGACAGCCTCTATAATTTGCTGGATGGCCAAAAAAAAACAGTTAACTGCATATCTTTTGCACGGCAGTTAACTGTTTTCTGTTTTGCACGACAGCAGATTGGTGGCAATTTATGCCGAATGGAGTTGAACCGCTTTTTTGAAGTAAAATTTCTTAGGTCACTTTACTTCAATTTCGTCACACGATAGAGAAGAAAGATATGTTTTATAGTAGAGAGAATGAGAGAGATATATACATTGTATAAATGACTGAAAACTTTCTTTGTCACCGCTGAGGGTCGAACCTGCGACCTCAAGATTTCTAAAACAACGCCTTATCTATTGAGCTGAATCCTCCATTCAGAAATCTACTCTACATACCAATTAATCAAATTGCTGTAGATGCCCAGCGGAAAAATAATTTCAGAGTTGTGGACCTCATATTTTTATATACATTTTGTTCACAAGTTATCAAACGGGGTAATAGCAGAGCGGTAAAACGTTTGACTATAATGCCATCGGTCCGAGTTCAAGGCTCGCATGTATAATTAAAATAAATAAAATTAAATATAATTAATTAAATAATAATAAAATTAATTAATAAAATAAAATTTTTTCGCTTTGTTTTTATTTATGTTTTTTATAGGAGAGCGCTGTGCTCTCCTTGGGCTAGCACTGTTCATTAAGCCTTATAAAACTACAGTAAAATGTACCCAAAAAAGAACCATGGTTTTTGTCAAAGAAGTCCGAAGATCTCAATAAATTTCTTCCAGTTTCTTTTTGCGTGAAAGCTCAATTACATTACTATACAGGAATGTTAAAATTGTCTTTTAAAAAAATTGAAAGCATTCCTTCAAAAAAGTTCTCAAATTTTTATATTTTTTTTTTTTATTTTTTTAATGGGGTAAATTGGTTTGAGTGACAATAACAAGAAAAAACAATAAAAAAATTAAAATAAAAATTAAAACAAAATTAAAACTAATGGGGTGTTCACTATGTGGTGTATTGGCTCTTGTATTGCGATTTGTGATAAACTGGATTTTTATAGCAGTTTATGACTTAAAAAGAAACAAAGTACAAGTATTTTTCAAATATATCAACGAATATCCTCTTATAGTACCTATTGATAGTAAGGTTTGTAGTACATATACATAAAAAATAAATAAATAACTGGCCATTTCAGCCCTTGAAAGCACTTTGACCTAGCTTCTTAGGATCAATTGTGTTGTTCGTGTTATTAAGTTTGTACACAATTGACAGAGAAATGGACCTACAGGCTTAACGCCGACTCCGAACGGCGATGAACGAAATGTTCTTATTCTCAAGAAGCTTTACATGGCATTTTTTATTACTCTCTGAGGTTTGCCATTGTCTGCAGAGAGGTGGCGGCCGTCGCTGCTGGGATTCGAACCCGGGTTTCCAGGTTCGTTGACATAGCGGCCACGCACTTTAACCAACTACGCCACGGACGCCACAATGACGAGCTTATAGAGAATTTAAAAACAAAGAAAATTATAAAATTTATTAAAATAATGTTGTACCTAGAAAATTGTTTTCAAAGCTGAATTTAAAACCAGAGCCCAATTATTTAAAAATTAAATGTCTTACGTTTAAACTGAATTAGCTGCAGCTAATTTTTGTCGGTGCCTTTATAAAAGTGACGGTAATAATAAATAAAAATAATAAATTGTTCAACACAACAAATTTTTAATCTTATTGGCTTTGGGCACAACCTGTTAAGCGTTGAATAGAGCTTCAAGAGAGGGAGCTTTTTCTCTTCAAGAGAGAGAGTTGAGTAGCAACCACCGTTGCCAGATTGGGCGATTTATCGCCAATTGGGCGCTTTTTTTCTTGTTTTTGCGCTTAAATTTTTAGGAAATCGCCTGGCGATTTTTTGGGCGATTTTTGTAAAAACAACGTTTTTTCATAAACTCATCTAATGTGTTTAGAATTTCATTTAAAGAAAATAACAATTGTTTTAACAATTGAAAATAACAAGTGTTTGGATCACTCTGTTAACAATGCGACTGAGCACAGCTCACAAGCCCTTATCGATAATTTATTTATATCGAAATACTTATTTTTTTGAGACCGTTTCTTCAAAACATCAACTCACTTAATTCAAATTTTCAACGAGAAAAAGTTGACTTTTTTCAAGCTTACGTTGAAATCACAACATTTATTCAAAGACTTGTTTCAAAAATTATAAAAGAAGACAATGTCAAAAATTTCAATTTTGATAATTTAGACACATAAATAACACATAAAACAAAATTTTAGCGGATAAAAGCAATTATAAAAGAATTAATGACCTTACATTTCATTATCAGTTCCATGAAGAAATTCACAAATTAAGTGATGATATTGTTATGATAGACATACTATCAAAATGCCAGAATTTCATTACAGTTTTAATCAATGAAATGTTAAAACGATTACCTAGTCTGTTAGAAATTTTTGAAAATGCTTTTATTTTATGTCCTGAAAGATTTTTAAACTATATAAGACTTTCTATCCGAACTCCCTCTTTGTTATCTATCTCTTGAAGAGCGACGTGCAGAAGAAATCGAATACGAATCTTTGTTGACATTTCCATGGAGCAATGTTTTCAAAAACAAAGTGCCATCTGAAAGTGAAGAATTTTGGTAATCGGCATACAAAATTAAGACAGCCGTAGGCGAAAAAATGTTTGACAATATTTGTAAGTTGGCATTCATCTTGTATAAACTAAATCAATGTATGAACTAAACAATACTTCGAGAATTGACGAAACGGAGGAAGAGTCTTATATGGCTGAAGTATGACTACGTTTTTTGTAAAAAGTTTTTTTTTAAAGTTGCATATTGAAAAATTCTAAAAAGTTATAGTCTCTAAAAAAATGTTCTTTAACGATCAAAATTCTCGTATAAAATGAAGTAGCTTTTTTATTATTTTTTATAGATCTCAAAAATATGAAAATAAGAATATCTTATACTATTAACAGATCTCAATATTATTTGAAAAAAATGTATATAATTTGTTTTGTTTTTTCTAATATAATAAATTTCTTAGAAAAATGGCGATTTTTGGCGATTTTTTTTTTCATTGGGCGATTTTGGGCGATATTTTTTTTAAATCTCGCGCTTTTCTCAAAAAAGTTCTGGCAACACTGGTAGCAACTGTCAATAGTACTATGTAATTAGTATTATACCATTGCTTCCAATATATTATGTTTTGAACTATGACGCAATTACAAGACATGGTATAATAATATAAGGTAGTATTGACAGTTGCTTGGGCATCGACCATCTGTCAAAAAAAATGTCTAGAAAGAGAGCGTTCAATTATTTCTTATGTTTTCGCCATTGTTTATGTTTCAGCGCTTGCAAATAACCAAACATTTTCTTACAAAATATTGCCTATTTTATTTAATCAATAGTGAATTATTATTACTACAACGAAGATAACTTGTGAACTTTGTGTTATTAAGTGCAAACATAAGAAAAAATGTTGAAAACGTTCAAATGTAGCAACCTCAGCAGCTGCAGATGCATATGGACGAAATTAAAGAAGTTTCCAATTATTATTAAAACACCACGGCTGGAAAACGTTAAACACATATCACACATAATTTTTTCACAACTTTCATTATTATAATTGTGTATTTAACGCACATATTTTGCGGAATTTATTTATTTTTACATTCGTTTAATTCTTGTTGCACGAACAACTGTTTTTGACAAATGGTCGTTGCCTTGTTGCTGAGAAAATCTATACTTGTCAATGCTACCTGTATAATTGTATCATGATTACAAGATAAGCTCATTTTAAGATGGCTGCTCAAATGAGAAATTTTGCAACAACAAAGTTGTAGGAGCTACTATAAACATCAAACGACAAAAGTAACAAAAACAATTGTTAAAAAAAACTCAATATTACCAGCTGATCCAATACACTTCGACTCATGACTATAGCACACTTTAAACTATTTTTTTAACTGCTTATAAAAAAAAGTGTTAAAAGCGATTCCATACATATTTTTCCAGCAAGAGAGAGAAGAACAAGCTAACCGCATCTTTATGTATTCCGAAAAGTGCTCTCTCGTTCGTGAAAGAAACGAGCAACAATTGGTTTTGATATGAAAAAATCTATTGCTTATTGTGTCCCACACGAACGATAGTGCTCTTTTCGGAATACATAATGTGGCGGTTACCGCATATGTCACTCTCTATTACTCGAACTTTATTTGAAAAATTTCTTCAAGCACGAATCTCGAGCTTTAAACAGCTGACTGTTAAAGTGATAAAATTAAATTGTTATGAAAAAAAGATACAGTAGTTTCGACTATGTCGTAAGACAAGACGTAGAATTATTCAATTCGCTTTTGATGACATCTTTTTTAAAAAATATATAGCAAAATATTTATTCCATACACCTGAGCATATGACCTTTAAGAGAGTGCCGGAGAGGGTTAATATTATATGCAATTAATATTACTTTTGCAAAAGGATCAGCAATCCGCTTAGAAGCCACTTCCCAATGGAAAGAGGGCACAATAGGACACTCTGACACCAGGAAACTCACTCCTCAAATACCCAAGAATATAGACTACATCACTCAAAAACTTTTATTCCACAAAAAGTTCGATGAATCAATCCCCTCCAGATACGAATGGGATATTGAAAGCCCTCCACCAAACAATGCCACTAGAATCTACACCGATGGATCAAAACTAGATGGCAAAGTAGGGGGAGGAGTCTACTCTGAATCCCTAAACATTAACCATGCCTTTAGGCTCCCCGACCACTGCAGTGTCTTCCAAGCGGAAGTCACTGCCATACATGAAGCCGTTACTTGGCTACAGATGAACGAAATATTAGCAAAAGATATTTGTATTCTATCTGATAGTCAAGCCGCTTTGAAAGCCCTGGAATCTGTTGAAATAACATCAAAAACAGTCCTAGGCTGCCGCAGATCTCTAAATGAGATGGCAGAGCAGCTCAATATATTCCTATGCTGGATCCCCGGACATAGAGACTTCCAGGGTAACTGCAAAGCAGACGAACTCGCTAGAAACGGTACCATCAAACCCTTATCGACAGATAAGGAACAAATTGGAATACCTCTCGCAACATGTAAACTACTGATAAATGAACTATCCCTTGAAAACACCAACATCAGGTGGTCAACGGGTAGTACATGCAGCATATCGCGTCAAGTTTGGCCAACACTGAACTTAAGACGCTCAAAAGAACTAATATCCCTTAGAAGGGACCAAATAAGTATTACAATAGGCGTCCTAACAGGACACTGCCTGATTGGAAACCACGCCCAAAGACTGAATACTCCCCATAACGACTTCTGCAGAAGCTGCAGAGATGAAGAGGAAGTTGAATCCACAACACACCTTCTCTGCACATGCCCAGCGCTGGCCAGAAAGCGCCATCTCTTCCTAGGTAACTGGTTCTACAGTGACCTAGACGAACTCTCAAAAACTTCGGTCTACCGAATACAAAGCTTCATAAATAGCTCCAACTGGTTCAAATAGGATGGAAATAATTAACCCCTGGTATCACAACGGGCCAAACTGGCCTAAGTGTGTCTCATAGGAGACAGCCACGTCAACCTAACCTTTGCAAAAGGAACATTTTTGACACCTTTCCCTTTGACACCTATTCCCTTCGATCACTCCTTAGAGGGGCTCCCATACAAATTTTATGGTTTCGTCGATAAAACCGGAAACTGTCGATAAACTGGTAGCAAACTTAAGCAAACAAACACATCAAATGTTGGCTTTATATTTCATGTAATTGTGTAAAATTTATATAAGTTAGAGAGTTCAAACATGAATTTTTCTCCCAGTGAGGATCAAGCAGACCAACAAGTGCTAACATCAACATTGTACGATCAGTACTTTAGGCACACCAAAGGCTCGAATTGTGATATAAATACCGACACATGATCACTATCAACCACCCTACTTACTTCCGAGAATGACGTCAAAAATTTCTGAAATTGGTTAAAATATTAATAAAAATAAAGTAAAAATATGCAAAATTAACTTAAATGGAAACCAATGGTCCTAGAGAACAATTCACATGCAACTTCTTTGAATTTTTCATTCTTTTAAATAAATCAACCAGCAAATTCAATTTATATTATAATTTCAATTGTCAAAGAACAGCTGTTGTGCTTGAACTTTACTTCAAGTCGTTCCGTACTTTTTGGCAAATTTTCTCATTTTGACAGATAATCAAATTTCTCTCTTATATTCGAACTTTACTTGAAACCAGCACGGAAACAGACCTATTAACTCTCAAAAATCACCCTTATATGAATAAGCTATGCACACAAAGCTAGAAAATTCCATGATTGAATAAATAAGGTTGTCTCGGGGCTCGGTACTCTCTTCTCAGTACCCATAACTGTCAAAATCAATGAAAAGCAACAACAACAACTTCATCGGCTTTTCATATTTTCAATTTTCGCTTTCAGATTTTGTATGAACTGTCAACTTCGATTTGACATTTATGGGAACTCGCTCTCACCCATGCGACAACCTGATTTATTCAACCAGGGAAAATTTCTTTCGCTTAATTTCGGCAGTAACGCTTCTAATATTGGCTTCGAAGTGCTCAATTATTTCTTGCTTATCGGCGTAGAAAATATTAGAATGGCGTCAAATCGCACGAACCAGTTTACAGGTCAAATTAGTCGTTCGTCAAATCAAAGTATATTCAACAAGGTAGTGTTAGTTGTTGAAACTCTCGTTGTGGGTACAGCACCTGTCAACATGGGCTGTTTACGACTAAAAGCACAGTTTTCTATTCGCTGTTGTTTTTTTTTTCTTTTTTATATTCTTCTTGCGCCCAATCTCCGACATTAGTCTACCTTTTAAAATATGCCTTGAGTCAAATGTTTCTTTCAATAAATGAATTGTATTGTGCGCTGTGCGGTATGTATCGTCGCACAGTGGCGCCCGTAGAGCAAACAAGGTTGCAAAAATCAAAATTTTCATTTGCGCCGACGAAGTTTTGAATAAACCCATGTTATAGGAAACTTTTCAACGATTTCAAATATGCTACTCTTAATAATATCACATTTTTAGTTTAGAGGATATAACCGTTCAAAGTTGACCGACTTTCGTTTTTCAAAAAAACACACAATTTTTAGTCAATTCGTTGCGATTTCAGGTGTAATATCACGAAAAATAGGTAACGAATCGCCTTATTTTTTGTTTGTATTGATTGATGTATTTATTAAATGTATAATGGTAAAAAAAAATTAACTGTTTGCTTTGTATTTCTTCTGGTAAATCACTATTTAAAAACTATCCGTTTTTTCACTATTTTTCAACTTTGACGGAAAATAAAAAAAAATCTATATTTTTCTATATTTGCCATATTTGAAAAACATGTTCTTTGATTATTTCTTTACATAATTCAAAAGGTTTTATCTGCCCGTACGTGCCCGTTTGGCTTCTAGAGGTAAAAAAGGTTAAAAAGACATGGTTGCAGAAATTGTATGGCGTGCATCCCTGACATGTTTTGACTGACAGTAGTTCGATCTAATAGTTTGAAAATTGCATTTTAAGTCGGTTGTCTACCTGTGAGCCTCTGCCAAAGTCTACTCCCAATATTCTGTTACAGACACAGGATGCACAAAAAACTACTCATTGAAATTCGCAGGTACGCGAAATTACTTTGGAGTACAAATGGTCAAGAACAATATGGTCCCTCCAGGTAGGCACAAATCTTATTTAGACACGAGCATAATATCAAAATTGCATAATTCAGCCATAAATTAATACAATAATCAATACAATAATTCAGTATTGATGAAAATACATCAATAAAGGATAAGGAAAAGATCAGAAGAAGCAAATACAGGATGCTTTTTTTAAACAAGTTGGACTAAAAGTAGACTGTCCCAAGCACGGATACGGTAACTCAAACGATGGAAACACTTCTAGGAGATTTTTTGAAAATGATGAGGCAGTAACTAGAATCACTGGAATTGACAATCAAATCGTGAAAAGATTGGGAACGATCTTGAATGTTTTAAACTGCAAAGAAAATGTCAATTCTACAAAATATGGAGAATATGCATCGAAAACTGCATCTCTTTTAGCAGAAATGTATCCATAGAAGAAGTTGACCCCGACCGTCCATAAAATATTGGCGCATGGCAAAGATATAATTGAGTACCAGTCTTTGCCAATTGGAGAGCTTTCTGAAAAAGCACGGGAGTCTCTTAACAAATTTTATAAAAAATATAGATTGCAGAAAACATTCAAAGCATCAAGGGTAAGGCAAAATGAGGACCTCTTCAACATGTTGGCAGCATCTTCCGATCCACTTATTTCTTCCCTGCGGCATGTGAAGTCACGAATAAAGTTAGAAAATAATTATAGTTTAGAAATGATTAGTCTTTAAGATATACCTTCTCCTACGAATTGTGATGAATATTTTACAAAAATTTGAAAAATAAATTTAAAAAAGAAGTAATTTTTTTTAATTTTTTGGGTAATAATTTAAAACATAAAACCCTAAAGAAAAAAAATAAAAACAATCTAAAAATGTAAAAATTATTTTTTTTAGTTACCATAAAATTGATTTTTCTACAAATTTTAACTTTGATAACCCATAAGTAGGCCCCTACAAAGCGTAGCACCCTTTCCAAACGCTCATTTCATAGGCTGAACACTTATCTATCATATGCTGTTTAAACTGTTCAAATATGTTATTCGGTTCAAAAGATATGATTTTTGCAACGAAAAAACTCAAATGGTGCCACTGTGCGTCGTCCTGCTGTGACCACATGTCTTCAACATTAATATCTTCCAATTGAGGCACGAAAAAGTAAGCAATCATATCTGTATACCGCTGACGGTTGACTATAACGTTCTGATCATCATAATTTTTTAAGATACATAGACCAATTGTTTCATCAGCCCGTAATGAAATTGTCGATCAATGGCAATCAATTTTCTCTTCGGCTCATTCACCGAATTTAGGGGTTTGAGTCTATTCATGACGAATTTTCAAACCAAACTAACCCCACAATTACCACAGAAATGTAATCAGCTGTCAAAAAAAAAAACAGTGTTGCCAATTAAAAGTTCTCCGCCTCTAAAAAAATAACCCTTTATTAAGCTTCAACAAAAAATGCATGGTCTTAATGGTATTTCCTTAACGCCTCGGGAACGGCTTAAACTCGTTAACTGCTTAATTTTAAGCAAATTGAGAATTTTGTAAACATTTTTAATGTACGTTTTTTACGATGTTTAAGCTACAATATTAATGTTTAAACCATGCAAGCAAGTTTGCTTTAATTTTCAGTTTTCAAACTGTCAAAACTTGTGTGGTGGCTTTTTGTTTCTTTTGTGCACTGGTCTTTAAAATATTTGTTGTTTAATTTACTTGGAAGCATTTGAGTTTTAAAAAGGTCACCGTATTCTTGCCTTGGGATTCTGCATGGAAGTGGGCAGTGGCATTACTTCAAAAAGAAAGAGGAACATTTTGACTCATTGTGGAGTGCTCTGTCGAGCTGTAGAACTGCTATGGAGAATTGGCTATGGATAAGGTTATGGGCTATCTTTTCAAGTTTCCTGTTTTCAGATCTCAAGAGAATGCTTGCTGGAAAGAAATTCAAGTTCAATTATGAAGTAATCGCATCGATATGATGAAGTAGAGATCGAAAGTAGAGATAAATAACTACTGTTCTGGATTTACTCGTATAGAGTGGGTAAAACCTTTAACAAAAAGTATTGCAATTAAGGAAAGGAATTTAAAAGTATTGGTGCGGCATATCTGAAATGCTCAAAAATTGCAAGGTACAAGGTAAGGTCCCATAAAACTTCATCTGCTTCTTTGAACGTAGGTGCGAAATAAAAATAAGTATTGTTTTTTTTTATCTTAATTGTTAGTTTTTACATTTACCATCAAATGTATCTATTATCTGCGAAATGAATAATTGCTTAAAAGCAGATTGTTTTAATTACTATTTTATGAGCATTATTATGTTTCAAAATATTTTAATACTAATTTCAACGTACTTTCGTTTTCTTATTTTTAAGAAATCGTTGCTAACAAAAATTTTATAAATTCAGATTGTTGCTAACTACTTAAAAGGTTTATTTAATGGAATTAAAGATTTATTAATACTAGTATCGCCTGTGGTCGAAATTCGACCATACCAATATCGATTTTTCTCTTGTTTTTTTTTTTAAATGCTTGGCTAATTTGAAAAGAAGATGGCTTTATCGTAGAGGCATCAGTAGATTTTGACATGACAGTGTACCTTTATTCTTGTCCCTATCTCCTTGCATTCGTTCCCAAACTTGTCTTTATTCATATTCTTATTCTTAAATGTGTTCTAATAATTGACCTACTTCCGGTCCAAATTCTTGTTTTAATCCATGTCCAAAGCTCTAACCTTATTCTTGTTCAAATCCTTTCGTAATCCTTGTCCCACTTAATTTCTAAATATTTGTACTTATTGTACTTATCTTTGTTCGATTTCTTGTCATTATACTTTTCCCAATCTTGCCCCAAATATTTTTTTAAGGTATGTCTCAATCTTCCTTGTCCTTGTCGAAATCATCTTCCCACTTCTTGGCAGAACTCTTGTCCCAATACTTGTCGAATTCTATACTCTAATCTTTGTCCTACTTCTTATCTTATTTCTGGTCCTAATCTTTGTTCTTGTCTTTTTTCTAATCCTTATTATAATCCTTGTTCGAATACTTGTCCTTATTTTAATTTTAATTTAATTTTTTTTTTTTTGCTTTTTTATTTAGTGCATTCTGGTTACTTTAATCAAGGGGTTCCCTGAGAGACACTATGATGAAATTAATTTTTTATTGTTGTAAAATTAAATTTTTCCTAACAGTATAATTTTTGTTTTATCATATCTGTCGTGCCTCATATACACTCCAAGTAATAATTCTATTCAACGCCGTTGAATGATTGATGAATTTATATTCTTGCAGCGGCTCTCTCCGCAGTATCGGAACCAAAAATAATAAATACAAGATTATGCCATGCGCATGTCTGCCTACGTCATGATCGACACATTGTCAAAATCAGCTGTTTTTCACTGAACAAAACATAAAAAAACAACTGTAGCTGAACAAAAAAAACCTGTTTATCCCACCAAAATGACCCAAAAAACCCACAAAAAATCCCACCAAATATTTATACCAATAACGTTTTTGTATCCAATTTATGAAAAGAAATAATCATCAAAAATTATTTATATATAAAAGTTTATTTATTAACAAATCCAAACAAAAAACAAAACACATTTTGTGTGTATATTCATATAAAAACTTAAAATCTGAATTTTTTGCTTGAAACAGTTTTCTAAAAATTAACAACAGTATAATCGTTTTGGTCATTTAATAAAAAAGACAAGTCATTCCATTCATCCTCCAAGGAATACTTATTTACCTCTACAAATTCGAGAGGAAAGAAAGATCTTTTGAATATTTTCTTTTTTTTTAAATCTAAAGCAACTGAAGGGTCTTAAAATTCTAAAGTTTAAAAGAACTTATCATTTATCGGAAATTTATCAAGCAACTTAGCAATACATCTTTTTAAAAATTTCCGCAGTTTGTTTTTACTCTGAGAATTTCATCTGAAGACAAGTTCTCTTGAGCTTCTTCATAGGACAATTCTTGTCCTGATTGAATTTTTTTAGAGTGACCTGTTTAAAACAATTTTTCTAAAAAAATCAACACCTGCTTAGATTCTTCATAAGGCTTATGTATTAGTAGTTCACTTGCTTGAAATAAAGCATTTAATCTATCTATTAAAGCGTACCAATAAATTCTTTAAAAAATAAAAATTTCTCTTTCAAAAATTTGATTCAAACATAAAAAAAACACGAATTTTTCCGACATATTCTTATATTCCTATATCTCTTAAAACTATTTTGCATTTATCCGGCAAAAAAATTTATCCTACTTTTAAAACCAGTGCAGATGAATGACAGTTGCAGTGGCGGATCTAGGATTCGCCAAAGGGGGGCTGAAACTTCTTTTTTTGCTTTTTTTCCTTTTTTCCCATGCAAAAAATTATCCAAGAGGGGAGGAACTTAAGCCCTTTCAGCAGGTATGTAGATCCGCCACTGGACAGATGCATTTAATCAATCCCTATTGAATATCCATTTTTTAAATATTTAGAATCAATGAAACACCAATTGAACGAATAATCGTAAAAGATTACAAAAAAATGTTGCCAACCAGTTCTTTTGTAAAGAATTTAAACATTATTTAAAAATTATGACACAGTAGAAAATCCCACCTAAGTATCCGAAATCCCACACGTTCTCAAATTGGCCAAATATCCAAAAATGAGCCCGAAATCCGACCAAATCAAATCACTGTTTTCAACATTGTTTGTGCTTTCAATGGCCGATTCTGAACGCTCTCTTCTTGAGTATATTTTTTGACAGGAGATGTTTTCCCAAGCAACTGTCAATGCTACCTTGTATTATTATACCATGGGTATGAATATTTTGGCTATTTTTGTCATGAGGCTATTGCAGAGAGAAAAATTAAGAAAAAGCAACAACATCAACATGTTACATAGCTCTGTTAAAGTGTCTAATTCAGTGGTGCACAGCGTTGGCAGAACTTCCACTACAAGCGCAACTTTTTTGTTTTAGTATGTGTGTGCGAGCAGAATACTGAAAAAAAAATACTTTTGCAAATACTTTAACACTCATTGAGTAATATGATAGCATAAAGTGTTTTTGATAGATAGATTGAGGATCGTAATAAGGGTTTAAATAAAATAAATAAATAAATTGCCAAAAAGGTCGAAACATGTTTAATTCATTCATATATTGCGTCTGTACAGCATTTAACAAAATAATTTGCGCATGACACCCTCACTCCATGAAGTGCAAACGCAAACTGATTCTCGGCTAGCGTCGTATAAGTTCGGTACCTTCGCACCAGTGCTGCCAGGTTTCAGCGAAAAAAATCCCTATTTTTGCATACAAATTAATTTTTTTCCCCATTTTTAACTTCGAGTTTCCCCGTTTTTTCCCCGGTTTTAAATTGTTTAATAAATAGCAATTTAAAGAAATAATAAGTTCATTATTTCACTTTACTTAAACTAAAATATATAGAATACTAAAATAAATAAATACAGGAAAAACGTACGTATCTTAAAGATAAATAAAAATAAAAAATGATAATTTTAAGGGATATTGTATTTTGACTCGAACGTTACGTTTTTGAGATTATAAAAAATTGTTAGAAATTATTTGAAATATACATATTGTTATACATATTATCAAACCAAGTAAACAAGAGTATGTGTATTATTTCTATTATAAAAAGTTAAAAATTCTGAATTTATTTCAATTCAAAGCAATTTTTATATTTCATTAAAGATTTACTGCGTAGAGTTCTGCATTGAGAGGTTTTGTCAAGAAAGTTCCTTAGTTTTGTTTTATTTAAATTATTAGCTGAAAAACACTTTCAGCACTTACCCCGCTGTAAGGAAAGAAAAAAAAAACGACACTATTTTTTTTTTTTGAATATCTGAATCAATGAAAAATATAACTTCTTTTCAGAATTCCTGGCTAATTTCTGATGATATATTTGAAAAATGTATATTTCTTAACGATCTATATTCTTGGTCGAAATCATTCCACTCAGATTGATCCGAAATAACGTGTGAAAATATTTTTAAGCTTAAAGTTTTATTTTTCATTTTTACTATCTATGAGTGGCCCTTTATATAGCTCCTTAAAAAAGTATCGAAATCGTTTAAGTCTACATCAAAAATACTATTATGACTACATTAATGTATTCCTTTCACATGAAACAATCAACAAAAGTCTTCAAAGTTAGTTCTATTATATCCATATATGACACATTCAGCTTTGTAAAAAATGGCAAACTAAAAATGGATGTAATTAAAATAAAACATTGTAGTTGGTTTTTCTAATAACCGATATATTTTTGCACTCGCTATTTCATTTTTAATTTTCCCCGTTTTTATCAATGTTTTCCCCGCCTCCCCGTTTGGTACGAAAAATCCCGAAAAAGGGGAAAAATCCCGCAACCTGGCAGCTCTGCTTCGCACACACGACTTGTATGTGAAAGCCGAGCGGCTCCATAAGCATCTCATGCAGTGATGCTAACATAATTTGCTGAAATTACTGTGTTGGGCACGAAAAATTACTGTTTTTGGTGCAAAATTACTGTGAATTGGAACAAAAATTACTGTGGAATTACTGTGCAACTAAAACGAATAAAAAATCAATAAAAACGCAAATTTTTATATTATTGTTTTATTTTATAGGCTGTATTCATAAAAAAATTGTAAACCTCTTATAAAGCCTTCATAAGAAAAAAATTGAAAAACATTCTTCATTAATGTTCAATAGCGCTAAAAATATATTTAAAATGCTTCATAAATGAGATAATTTTAAAAATTGTTGAAAACTTTAATAAACCCCTTTGATTTGAATTTTTGTTCTCATCTGAGCATAAATTTTGTCAAAAATATATAAAATTATATAAAATTATTTCAAAATATATCAAAAACCATTGTAAAATAAGAGAGGTAGACGCATTTCGGACTGCGCTCCCTTCCTCATAGCCAAAATTGTCTTTCAATAATAATTTGAAAATGAAAAAAAAAATAAAAATATAATCACTTTCAAATTTTCTATGGGCTGTCAATCTTGTTTTGACAGTTGCGGCAGTCTGCCTCTCTGAAATGCTTCTATCTTCTTTTCATTGTACCATGTCAAAAACAAACAAAAAGTCAGAAAATGTTTAAACATGTTTGCCTATTTTTAAAAATTGCTGAAACATGCTATAAACTCCTCACAAAGCATTTCTAAAAATATTTGTTCTCATTTGAACACAAATATTGTCAAAAATTATTAAACTAATTCAAAATATAAATTTTGCAAAATATGTAAAAAAAAATAAATATGTAAACAAAAATTAAAAATATTTGGTAAAAAATTTATCAAAACATTTATAAAATATTTACAAAAAACACAATAAAATTACAACTTTTCTGTGCAGAGGGTAGCTTCGAAGAACTTTTGATGTTAAAATATCGAAATGTTGACGAAATTGTGACAAATAAATAGAAAGTCATTGAATTTATCTTATACACAAACCATTATTTACACTCATCCCACTTCAAATCGAAAGTGTTTATGAATAAGAAAATTTTAAAAGACTTTCAAACATTAAAAAGCTTTTTAACTATTGAACGTTTTAAAGTTATTTTAAAATATTTTAATGAATACGGCTTATAATATACAAACGTAACAAATATATTTGAATACTTAATATATTTAAAAAAAAAATAAAGAATTTTAGATATTATTCATCTAAGTGACCGTACATAGATCTTCCTAAAAGCGCAAATTATCAAGGCAACGTTCCATTTTGCACTAAATTCCAGAGATGGCAAAAGTATGAGAAGAACAGAGATGTTATAAATGTGATTTAAACAAATTTTTTCTAAAAATACTTTATATTTTTGTCCGGCCATTGAAATTACTTGATATTTCAAAAAATTACTGTCGTACTGTATGAGCAGTCAAATTACTGTAGAAAACAGTAATTACTGTGCTGTTAACATCAGTGATCTCATGTGCATCACTGGTCTAATTCAATCTAGCATTCTACTTGTCCTTATAATTTTGCATGCAAAGAGAGAAAGAGAGGAAGAGAGCAGCGATAGTATTTGTTTGTAAATATTTTTTTTTTTTTTTGCAATTTTTCATGCTTAAGAAAGGCAGAGAGTTGTTGTACATGTATTCAAACTACAGCCATGAGTATGAAAATGCAAACATTTATTTTAAAATGTAATAATCACATAATATATTAAATTTTTTTTTGTTATTTTTATTATTCGGCACATCTGTGGCAAAGTACCTTTCGAATGCTGTAAGTTTCATTACCTTTTTTTATGATAAATATTAAAAAAGTGTACCACAACATTCGATGTTTGCGTATTAATATATAGATGCCAATAAATCATGCTTTTAATAAAACTTACAAGCACATGATGAGCAAATCTTAGTGATTTGCTGATGGCATCTTAGCAAATCACAGCAAAACTCACGCTTTTGAGCTCGAAGAAGGGAAGCCTTGCAAACATGTGATTTTTTTTAAAATCAGTGCAACGCATTGCAGCGAGCTCATCACAGCACAATTTTTAAATCACAACTCACGCTTTCACAACTCACGCTTTGGAGCTAGAAATATACGAATTTTTTGTATGGCATACAAGTATTGTAGCACAATTTGAGCACATGCTTCGAATTTCTAAAAAAACCTAATGGCAGAGCTAACTTCACATTAAAAAAACTTCATAACAATCATAAACTTCGAATAAATGTTTGCCAATGCAGTACATATTTAATTTTTAATTTAAAATCGAAATTATGTTTTAGTAAATAGATAAAAATCTAAAAAAATTGCTTAAAATATAACTTGAGATGCAGATGAGGGTTAAGCAACAAAGCAACGATCGAGTTCTTCGAGTTTGTGTCTTAAGTCTTTAGTTTTTCTAATGGTTTCATTTAATCGTGGTGATGGCAAAAATGTTGTTGTTTATTTATTTAATCCCACCATTCCACACTAAGTCGACAGCTCACAATTCTGTCGATTTTCAACATATTCTAAAAATAATTTTTCTCAATATTCTCTAGACAAAATTGATGCAACATCAAGCAAAAGGAACAAAAGAAAAAAAAAACATTAAAACTTTATCATCATCGTCTGCTCCAATATCACGGTATAGCCTTCGAAATGGCAAAACAAAACCTTTCTGTCTTGCAGACTCGAAGAGTTAAACAACAAAAATAAAATCGTTAACACAAAAACAAAACTCGAGCCATTCAAAAACAAAAAAACAAAATTAATAATGATTCTCTTTTGCAGCAACTACAACAGGCGAAGTAAAAATAAACTAAAAGCTAGCCGACAACAACAGAAGCTGCAGCATTGATTTAACAAACAGCGGTGAATAAGGTGATTAACAAACAGCAACAACAACGACAACAACAACAACAACAACAACAACAACAACAAAAACAATTGTAGCAATAAACAACACAATAACAAGAGCAACAATTCAATTTGATCAGCTGTGAAATCTAGCGAACAATGTCCACTCCAGCGACCTGCGACTGCGTCGTTGGTGTGCCCACTGGGCCAACATTGGCCTCGACATGTGGCGGCAGCGCTTTTATGCTCTTCATGGGGCTACTGGAGGTATTCATACGCTCACAGTGTGATCTGGAAGATCCTTGCGGACGCGCCAGTGCCAGGGTGAGTTTGTTGAAGACGAACAAAACGTTTTGTTTCTATTGATGTTGAATAAAAAATCAATTGATTTTTATTTTTTTTTTTATTATTTTCACACACACAGTTTCGTTCGGAGCCTGATTATGAGTATGATTTTATTGTTGTTGGCGGCGGCTCGGCTGGCTCAGTTGTTGCCTCACGTCTGTCCGAGATATCGCAATGGAAGGTGCTGCTCATTGAAGCGGGTAAGTAATTGACATTGGCTATTTGTACACTTGTTAGGCTTTGTATGTTTGTTGTTTCTTTATTTGCTGGTTGTCTTCTTTAGAATTGAGCATTGCTTAAGAAGAAAAGCAGCAGTTCCCAAACTTTGCATGCATTTTAATTGAATTTTCTTGTGCTCAAAATAAGCATTTGTGCATTTTTTTTTTTAATTGTTGCCAGATTGCTTAGAAAGCTTGACTCTAGATGAATATTTTCAATGCGTTTGTTTCTTTTATTTTTTTTTTTTTTTTTGTATAATTTTTTGCCAACCTTGACATATGCAGAGCTTTACTTTTAGCTGGCGCTCAAGAAACCATGAAATGAATGCCAACTGAAAATATGCTGAATGCAAACATTAACTCTTTTTTTTTTTTTTTTGTACAAGCAAAAAGCTGGCTGATTGAATAACGTTAAGAAGCTTGATAGCGTAACTCTTAATTCAACATTATAAAGCATTTGGAAATCAACCAGCTGCTTTGTCTGCAACTCTAAACGCTACAGATTTTAGACGAAGATGTTCGAAGTGTCGTTGTGGATGGACCAGCTGACTTCGATGCTGTAGTAGCCTCCTCATATGGCTGTAAAGATTTTGTAACTCATATTTAGCAAAATGCAAAAAAAAAAACCAAAAAAGTTGTTTTCCTAAAATGTCAACTTTACCAAAACTGATAATTTTTACAAGAAAATCGTAAGTTTTGTGAAATGCGGACGTGAAAGCAAGGTCGAGATAAAAACATCAAACATTTTTAATAAGTATTGAAAAATGTGGACATTGCAAGATACACTTGTGCAATATGGTGTATATTAATTAAGGTGTAAAATGTATACTTGTCAACTAAAAATTTAGTTTGCACACTCAGAAAAAAATGTTGACATGAAGTAGAGAATTTCGACCTTCTTGCTCGCAAAGTTCCATGGGAAAAACTGCTAAGCCGAAATAACAAGACCAGCACAAAATTTTAGTCTCCTCGTTCAAACTTCATTAGTCCATCAGCAACTTAGTCCGTTTAGCCATGTTCATCTTCGTCCCCGTCTGTCTTTTTGTCCGTCGTCCCGATTTCAGAGGGCAATTTTATAAGTTAGTGACTTCTATACTATTATATAAAAGACTTATCATGTATCTTCGTGTACGCTTAACCAAAGAACTACTGAACCGATTTTAATAATTCTTTTACTAATTCAAAGCGTCATTTTTAACTTAAGATATTGCATAATTTATTTTTTAAAACCTACCCGTAAAATTTATGAAAATTTGAGATTGAATACCATCTAAAAAACTTCATAGAAAATTATTCATAAACGCTGCATTAAGCTGTACAAAGATTTTTCTTTCTTTTCCATTGTGTGTTTAAAAGCTCTTTTTGATTACGCCTTGCTTATGAGCATGATCGAAAAAATGAGCTAATGAAGCAACAACAATGTTAATTGTAATATAGACAGAATCTATTTCTTTTTTAATGAAATTTCCTACAGTAAAATGCTAAAAATAATTAAATATGCAAACAAAAGCATATGTAAATAAATACAATTCAGTGTCTATGACGTATTACTCTCGCAAAATAAGCGATACTTCGTCTTTATACGAAAACACGAACGAGAAAATGAGACAAATGCGGTTGCTGGTTTTGACTCAGACTCAATGCTGCCAAACAGTAGCAGCGGTGCTGCCATCTTTTATCAAGTAGCTGATGAAAAGCTTTTATTAGCAATGCTGCTAAGCTCACATTACAAAGGTTGAAGTTTTGATTTAACACTTATCAAAATCCATTTTTGAACGACAAAATAATGGTTATGCTAATTTGATGAAAGTAATTAATCCATATTAGCTACCCAGGAATAGCAGAATACCTTATATTGTTTATAGCTGGAAAAGTATGTGCGCATTAGTTTATAGTTGTAAATATGAAATCTATTTATATAAAAAGTAGTGTACATTTTTATGTCACCACTTACTGCGGAAACGGGTCGACCGATTTCAACCAAATTTTCAGGGTATGTTGGGTAAGTTTGCACGAAATTGGCCCATTGGTTCCGGAGATAGGGCATTTTAAAGATTTTCCCATATCTATATATATATAAAAAAAGTCGTGATTTGTGTTTGTAATTCCATAACTCAAGAACGGAGCGTCCGATTTGCTTGAGGTTTTCTTTGTTGTGTTCTTATTGGCCGTACAATGGTTCGTATGTAAACATTTTTGCCACACCTCCTTCTAACGCCCACAAATTAATGAAAATTTTATATTTCAGATGGCTTGGTTCTTATCAGACTAAAATTTAGTACTTTAGTTCATATGGTCATTGTTGGCAACAGTGCTACCAATGGAGAAAGAGCTATACAAATATGCTGGGGGGCTCCCCCTCTCTTATATATGTATATCTATACATATTCTTATCTATCTTACTTTGTTCGGTTGCTTAAAACTTGAAAACGAGGGACCAAATTGGATACTTCCTTCTGCGAATATGTGATATCGAATATTTTTGGAATTATAGGTGACACAGCATCGAAATTTGATATTGGAATGAAATTTTTACGAGCCGTTCCACTGGTGACAATTTATGGGCGTTGGACGAGGGGTGTGACACTTTTTCAGCAGCCCAAATTTAAGGTATAACTCTCGAACTATAAATCACACATCAATTTAACTCGGTAAAAACGTACTATTTAGTTGTGTGCTTTGACTGGCAAAATTGAATGACCATTTTACAAGTGGGCGTGTCACTTCCGATACAATTCAAATTTAGGTATCGAATAGCTTTGGACGTAGAAGTCACATAGCATTGAAACTCAGAATGGAGAATGTATTTCTACAAAAGAATTTGGACGGGCATAGGAAAAGAGGTTATGGCTTCGACCATACAAGTCAAATTTTTGATATTGAATAGCTTTGGAACTAAACTTCGCATGACGATAAAACTCAGTACGGAGTTACTAATTGCCAAATTCTTTCTACTGGAAAACTGGCACGTGCATTGGAAAAGGGGGTGTGGTCCGATTTTCTATACGGAATAGCTATGGAAGTTAAAATCACAGGACATTGAAACTCATAATGGAATTGCCACCTGGGAGTGATGTTCTGCTACTGGAAAACTGTAACGGGCAGTGGAACATGAGCGTGGCGTCATACTAAGGAACTAATAAAAGTTTTGAATTAACTTATAAAAAAAAATAAATAAATAACTGGCCATTTCAGCCCTTGAAAGGACTTTGACCTAGCTTCTTATGATCAATTGTGTTGTGCGTGTTATTAAGTTTGTACACAATTAACCGAGAACCGGACCTACATGCTTAACGCCGACTCCGAACGGCGATGAACGGAATGTTCTCGTTCTCAAGAAGCTTTACATGGCATTTTGATTACTCTCTGAGGTTTGCCATTGTCTGCAGAGAGGTGGCGGCCGTTTGAATTTACTTATTATTTCCAATATACTTGCCGGGTGCAGCAACGTGCACTGGGTATAGCTAGTAAATTTATATTTAAAAAAAAAATACAAAAAGAAAATAAACACAAAAAAAACCACACTTCAACATTAATCTAAGAATTTCTTTAAGTTCAAGCAACCCTCCATGCAAGCAACCCTTCATCGGCGACAGGAGTGACTTTCCACTTGGCAACATTGGGGTACTTGCTGAAGTCGAAACCGGCAACATCAAAGTAATCGAAACGGTGGCCAAAATAGAAATATCAGCCACAATCATTTCATCACCAGCCACATAGTCATGATCTTCCAAGAAACTGTTCAAAAAGTCGAAGGCAGCCTCGATTTTCTTGAACATCTCTGGAATTTCTGGTGGCTTGGTGAAGAGCTGTGGATAGTAGTAATAGGCAAAGCTCGTCTACAGAGTAACCATATCGAATTATAGGCTCTGGTTGATCAATGCACGCTTTTTGGGGCACTTGGGGAAGAGTGAGTCGTTCTTGCCGTACTTCTCAACCAAATAGACCAAAATGGCGCAAAGCTATTATCGACCAATGTGGGAGTAACATGTTGTGGGTTAATCTTCACAAACTATGGCTTCAATTGTTCGCATGCCTGCAAGTTCAAAAGAATCTTGTTTGGCTCAACGCCTAGAGCCTTTGCCACCATAATGACGGAGCGACAGGGAGCTGAACCGGGCAAATAGTAGAATCTATAATAAAGTTTTTTCTGGTTTTTAATTGAGAAGTTTGACCAAAGATAATACTGCAAACAGTAAGTTTCAGCGACGACTGAAGTTCGTAGCCCAATTTCTGAATTTTTTCCGGTGCGTTGTCTTGGTGGAAAAACAATTTGTTCTTCAATTTTTTGACGTCATTGTCAAATCTGTCCAACAGCTGTGATTAATACTAGCTGGTGATCGTCAGCCTAGCATGTTCACCCGGAGAAAGAGTCTACAGCTTTGACTATTCCTAAAAACGTCCTTTTTCTTTGTTCTAGAACTCCAGGAGGACGATTCTTACAAGGCAACGCGTGAGGGTCAAGGGGCGATCTTCACATGGCAACGTGTCTGACTGCCTCAACCTGGTGAGGCCAGCATTATCCTTGTCGAACTCGTCTCAAGTCGACTTAAACCTCTACGTGGCGTCCTCTAGAAACGGCAAATTGGCAACCGTTAGTTTGACGGCTAATCTGAGCGGCGGGCTCCCTGCCTTTAAAGGGTTGTGCGTTGGGTTTGAAGCCCACCACGTAAAAACAAATTTCAATGAAAAATATAAGAAAAAAGATAAAAATGATCCCCAAATCTGATGACGACTACCGCAAACGAAAAACTGACAATGATTTACTGATATGCACTTGGAACTTCCGAACCCTTAATTGGGATGGTGCCTCTATCCAACTGATGGATATCTTAGAAAGATACAAAGCTGATATCACTGCAATCCAAGAAATGCGATGGAAGGGACAGGGTTGCTTACGGCAAGCATCCTGTGATATCTACTACAGCGGCCATGCGGAAAAGCACGAGTTTGGATGCGGATTCGTGGTTGGCATGTCCTGCGATTCACACCTGTGAACGAACGACTTGCCATAATCCGTGTCAAGGCAAGATTCTTTAACAAAAGCCTGATTTGTGCGCACGCTCCGACAGAAGATAGAACGATGTGACCAAAGACAGCTTCTACGAGCGCCTTGAAGAGGCCTAAGAGCGCAGCCCCCGCCACGACATAAAAATCATGCTTGGTGACTTCAACGCCAAGGTGGGAAAAGAAAATATCTTTGGTCCAACAGTCGGAAAGTTCAGCCTCCACGACAATACCTCCGATAACGGAATGAGGCTGATTGACTTTGCTGCAGAGCGAAACATGGGCGTTAGTAGCACTAGATTCAAGCATCTCAATATTCATAAAGCAACTTGGCTGTCTCCTGATCAAAAGACGCGCAACCAAATTGATCACGTTTTGATTGACGGAAGGCACTCTTCCAGTGTTCTAGATGTACGCACGATCCGTGGTGCCAATATAGACTCGGATCACTATCTTGTCGCAGCGAAGATCCGTACACGCCTGTGCGCAACCAAGAATGCGCGCAATTCAGCACAGAGAAAGCTAGACGTCGAAAAGCTGCAATCAAAACAAACAGCCGAAGACTTCGCTACTCGACTCTCACTCCTTTGACTGTTTTGTATCATTTGCTACGGACGCCTGAATGGCAGCGATATTTTCAACACTTTGATCAACCCGTTATCTCACTCGCACGGCAACATCACACAACGAATATGTAGACTCAAATTTTTGCACTAAACTTGTTATTGTCTGTCTACTAGGGCGAGAATTACGACCGAAAATTGCAGTTAACGCTCTTAAAGTTACGATCACCGACTCCGAATTTCGGTAGTAAATTTTTATAATTTGCAGACGTTGTTCGTTCGTGTACTTTACCATGATGAAAATGTTGAGTTTACTGAATAAATTGACAGTGACAGTTCGATGATTATCGAAAAGCTCCCTATTTGAAAACCCTGTATAAGTTTGAAAGCCTGTTGAAGAAATAGTTTCAATTGTCATGTGAAAATGGAAAATTAGTGAAACATATATGTATATACGAGGGCAATTTGATAAGTTAATGACTATTTGAATAAAATGTTTTTTTTTGGCAGAAAAGTGTTTTATTACCCAACATAACGTTTTTCTAACTTTTTTATTTCTTCAAAATAATATGTTTCATAACAGAAAATAAACCTGTGCAACAGCTGTGAATAATATTTTCCGTGATAGTTTAAACTTGAACGTTGACGTCTTATGCCACCTTATGGGCGGAAAGACCAGCATGTTCACCCGGATAAGACTACTGCTTTGATTGTTTCTTAAAATGTCCTATTTCATATTAACCACAAAAAAGCAATAGTCGATGTCGACGGGAACCACTCTAGTAAATATATTAATATTTCGTGGGTCTTAGAAGCATTCCAGTCGGTAATGGTCGGAGTTCGAGTGGCTATTTGCACGTCTTCTTAAAGGTTATTTGCTCTATGAAATTATACTTTCTATTTTATTGGAAGGAACAACTTGCATGAAGAATGTTTAAAGGAGCAGAACTCTGAAATGGGTTGACCGATTTTAATATTTCTTTTTCTAAACTGTTCTACTGATCTTAAATTAGGTGCGGTCGAAGCCCAAATTTGGAAATTCTGTTTAGTTTAGAAATTTATTGAAAAAAATATTTCCATATCTTTCTTTGTTGATACATATTCGCTTAATTCAGTTTGCTGCTTGTCCGCTTCTGTATGTATCCGTCGTTCGCTTCGCTCGCTCGCTATAAATAACCGAACAGCATGGAACAACAACAACAACAAAAACATTACGTCGAATGTTGTTCGCTGCAACAGCTGTTTATTACTAACTTAAATAAACAACTGCTATGCTGAAGTTTGTAAATGGATGTAAATACATTAAAATTAAATTGTTTAATGTTTTATTTTCATGTGTTGGTAAACCCTGTAAAATAAAAGAAATTTGCAATTTTTTTTAATTTTTTATTATTTGGTGACTGGTAGGCTTATTAGCTTTCATTGCTTCCCCTAAGAATGTGCTGATTTTAACACCAACTCATCAAACCATTATCAGATTCTATCAATTCATGACTATAACTTATGGTGTTTTCGTTTCTACCAAAAAATGTTACCTTTTCATTGCCCTCTTCTTTTTTCGTGTTCGATTGTTTTATTATATTATAATATTATAATATTTTTAATAAAGCAATTTTTTTATTTTTGGCGCACACAAATATATCAGCTGATTGAGTAAGCAGGGTAGTGTTTTGTGTTCAAAACCTGCACTTTCTGAGGGTTGAGTGCAACACTTGAAAAATGTTGCACTGTGGTAGAGCAACATTTTTTTGTAGAAACGAAAACACCAATAGATTTAAATTCAAATAATTAACAAAAAAAAACCAATAAATGTTATAAAATCGTCTTTAACAGTTTTAATAAAAAAATGAATTTTTTCGACAATATTTGGAAATAATTCTAAGCCTCCATTCCTATCCATGTTGCGATCAATATCACGATATTCTAATTTGTAGGTCCTAGGAACTAGGATATTGTGATATTGATCGCGACATGGATTGAAATATAGACTTAGAAATGTTTCTAAATATTGTCAACATTTAGTTCATTAAAACTCCACTAGACGGTTTCGTATATTCAGAAGCATCAAGAGGGAGCACTCAGCATTTGAATAGAGATGAAAGTCGAGTCTTGGTTTGTGTTCACATTGCTTTAAACAACAATTTAATACAACAATTAGCAATACTAAATTAAATAAGGAAAGTGTTCGTAATGAACCAGATAATGAGGCAAATTGGACAGAACAACAAACTTTCAGGGAATGTTCATTAAGAGTATCATTAGAAGAACTGTCTACAAATCAAATTTTTAATCAACAATCAGCGTTCATCTTCTTTTTACACTGGACCCCCGGTAATCCGGCTCCTGACTAATTCGGCACCCCCTGTAATCCAATACGTTCATTATTATTGAATATTTTTTTGACAATCTTCGCTAATGTAGATAATGCATTATTGAACAGGGTACTTACTTGTACTTGTATTGATTGATATATATTATGATTTTATTTATAACTTTTGATTATTTTAGTATGTACATTTATTTGTACACAATTATTTCCTAATGTAAAGTTATTAGTTCTATAGCATTAATAACGTCAATTTTATAATAAAACGTAAGCTTTCTATTGTATTGTTTAATTTACTTAATTTGACACACATAATCTATATCTATATATATAAAAGAAAGTGTCCGAATGCGATGTAATCCCATAACTCGAGATCGGCCGAACCGATTTTGATGATTTATACTTTGTTGGAAAGGTATTTTTTCAGTTCGGGTTTTTAAAAAAAAAAAAGAAAAAAAAAATCGAAAAAAGTGTAAAAAAATCAAAATTTCAAAATGTTTTATTTTTATCAAGGGCCTTCTATGCGATTCTCATACTCGCAAGGCACCTGCCATTGTTTGGAATTTACAAAGGACAGCAAAGGGCCCGTTGAGTGTTCTGCTGCTATCGTTTTTGACCTATCTTGAACACCAGAGGGCGCTATTGTACAAATTTTTTACAAAACCACCTAAAACTCCCAAACCGCTCATGCGATTAGAATAAAAATTGGTATATAGTAGTTTTCAGGTACGATGAGTTTTTTAGCACTATCTTCTTTGACCCACCTTGGACACCAGATGGTGCTGTAGTACAAATTTTTTACAAAATCGCATATTTTTAGTTGTTTTCTTAGGTTACATGTGCAAATATTTACAAAATATAAAATATTTCTTAAATTTAGTAAAATTAAAAAAATTTCCGTTATTTTGATATCAAAAACATGAACATATCTTGAAAACTATGAAAAATTTTACTACAACGATATATTTAATGCAACATCGTTAAACAAAATTACGAAAAAAACAATCAGAAATTTAATTTTGCGACTTTCGAGTCAAATATCTCCGCTGCTTTTGTATACATTTTGTTAAATTTTTTTTTGTCTTAAAGCTTCATCAAAGTACTATAAAAACCTTATTGCAAAAATACCGTTAGTTAAGTATATATATTTTAAATATTTTTTTTAAAAAAGGTCTGAAATTTTGGAGTTTTCCTCACAAAAAGGCTCAAAGTTTGGTTTTGTTGTAAAAATAATTTAAATTCAAATTCGAAAATTTTTAACTCTATTTAAAAGTTATAACATTTATAAGCAAAAGTTATGTAAATTTTACGCAAAAATTAAAAACCATTTTTGTGATTCAAAAAGCAAGGGTACCCCTAGAATTTTTCGAACAAAATTTTTTGTTTCCAATATTATGTTTTTATAATTTTGAAAAAATATACAAGCTAAAAACTTAATTTAATAGAAAAATGTATCTAAGTATCTCTTGCCAATCAAAAGTTATAGCCAATAACGTTTATCCAAAATATATATACAAAAAGCAAAACGCTGTCTGTGTGATGGCTGGAAACTTCTAAATTACTTAGCCGATAAAGCTGAAATTTTGGCAGTACATTTTTTTCAAGTACGAGATGGTTTAAATTTCTGTCACACCCCCTTTTACCGCCCACAAATCTATAAAAATGCTATAATTCCTACGGTTTTCGTCGATTGGGCTACATTTTGGTAATTTAGTCTGTATGCTTACTGTCGGCAACTGTACTAAAACAGGGTAATGTCCATCTACTAGAAAACTGGGATGAGCATTATATAAGAGAGTGTGGCTCCGCCCATACAGTTAAAATTTGTATTATCGAATAGCTTTGAAAGTAAAGGTATCAATACTTACTTACAAACTCAAAATGGAGTTACTATTTGGTGATCTCCTGCTACTGGGAAACTGTAACGGGCAGTGGAAAATAACAGTGGTGTCAAACTATGAGTCTAAAAAAAGTTTTGGATACACCTATTATGTCCCCATATTGTTGCAGGGTGCAGCAACGCGCGCCGGGAAAAGCTAGTGGAGTATGATTTATACTTCAGAGTATAACACACATAACCTTATCATTTTTTTTAAGCTTTGAACCAAGGTTTTTAGGTGTAATACCTATTCAGTCAAGTCTGCTTTGGTTCGAAATGGGGTGGTAGATTAGTGTGAGCGAAGGGGCAATCAATTCAAGTCAATTCAATTCAAGTAATAAGGCTATCTCATCCACAAACTACGACTCCAAGTCGTAAATATTGATGAGTTTTCAATTTCAGCTGATTACTTAATGAAAGAAAATTGCAAACGCGAAAGGTCAAAGCGTAGGATCATGGCCTAGCTGGGATTCGAACCCGGGACCTTTGGGGTGGCAGTTGATCACGTTTGACGCACATTTACCGCATTTGTGACATCAATGTTACCATTTGTTACTTTGTAGCCAAATTGTATGTAAACGGTAAACTTCCGGTACATTTTTAGACACATTTGTGAACATTTTTAACGTGAATAATCACAAAAAGCGCTGAAATTGAAGAATACAGCATTAAGAAGCTGAAAAATGTTGGCAATGCTGTGACAATCATCAATGCTTTACACACCCACGAGCGTTGTCAGACTCCTTCGACGATGCAAGAGGTTTAAGCCAAAAATTGAGACTTAAATAAATGAGTCAAAATCTTTTTCTATTAGTAGGACTGTGCAATGGGCCACAGGTGAGGTTGTTGAAATTTTCTATAACAATTGCGAAAGTGGCCGATTTATAGAGGAATTTCCTTTGTGCATTATGATCAAGTTTCCCAATTATTCTGGACCAAAATACAACAATTTAAATGTTCTACTTATTTCTTCCGTAGTGGAATCATTCAAAAAAGGATCAACCAATTTTACTCGCAAGAAATTTTCACTACAACTTGCGTATGCCATTAATATTAAAAATTGCAAGGATTAATTCTCAATCTGATAGGCTATTCCTTATGATAAGAAAATAAATAAAAAGAAAGGATTGGTTCAAAAACGCCAAGAATACAATAAAATATTGTATTTCAATAAAAATATATTAACATTTTTTTGTAATTGAATATTTGAGATCTGGTAATTTTATTGACAAAAAGTAGAATCCTCATTTAATTGAAATAACAAAACCTATTTAATATCTTTGCTTATATAGTTTTTAGAAAAATCTATTGGAGCTAGCAACTCAACTAAATTGCCTCCACAACGTACCAATTTATGTGGCTAGCTAGCAAACGCGTAAGTGTTTGCTAAGCGACTGCTACGACCTAGTATTTAAGAGGAACCTTTTTTTCAGGCATCTCGCACTTGTTGTGAAAAGAAGGTTGCCTGAAGAATTTCTTAAGAATGGCTGAGATGCGGAGAGAGCCAACATTTAAACAAAAAAACCTGCTTTTTCATCTCTTACTTATATATTCTTTGAATAATCAAGTTTTATTTTTTTGTTTCGTCAACAAAATCTTTATTTTAAAAGCAGCCCAAAATATTCTTTTTCTAAAGTACTCAACCCGAGAGCACTGCGAGAGTATTGCATTTAATTAAAAGTGGGTCAAAATAATTGATAATTTAAAACAAAAAATGCATAATTAACGCTTATCTGCTTAGCAACACAACTTCAATGTGCTTTTTTAATTAACTCATAAAAAAGCTTCACTTCAAACAAAAGACTTAAGCAACGAACGTGCGCTGCTGTGTAGCACTGATAGAAGCAAAATATTTTTTCCTATTTTGAAAATGTGTCACTTAGTGGCGTTATTAGACAATATTTAATCATTTAATTGACAGCGACACGTAACACCAAAGACAACAACAACAACAACAATATCAACGAAGTACATAAATTTTGTTTATTTTGATTTGAGGCACATTGTATGTGCAGCATGCAGCACTTGAACAACTGCACGCATTACTAGCAACAATTACCGGAAAAAACATCATTATTTTGCTCAATAGTAGACACGCTGTTGATAACAACAACAACAAAAATGGCAAAATTAAAATTAGTCTTGCATTTAAAAAAAAAACATCCTTGACGATATATGATAAAAACTAAAACATTGTTTTTTTTTTAATCTTTCTAACTTCCTGCGCTTGATTTCATACATGCAGCCAGTCAGCCAATTCTCAATTTCAAACAGTCAATTAATCAATATTTTCAGTAGCAACGCTGCAGTGGAAAACAATGCTTTTCGCTGCAGCAATTAACTTACTTCATTTTCTGCGCGATTTTTTCGATAAGATGCACCATGGATAGTGTGCTTTGTGTTGCATGTTGCCCTCCAATGAAACCAAAGATAATTTTTTTTTTCATTTTTATTTATTATAGAATCAGCTCATTAGCAACAGCAACATCATTGAGTGCAGCGTGTTAGTAGCTCACTTTCGTTTGTTTTGATTTATATAAAAGGGTAAATTATTTCACTTTTTTTGTTGCATGCTATGCGATATTCTTATTTTTTTTTTTTTTAATTTAAAAACTTCAAAGTTGTTATGTTGCAGAGTTGTTGGGACAGCAGCCGTGTCTAAGCTTTTCGTGCAATTAATTATTTGCGCTTTATATGATTTTTTGCTGTTCCTGCTGCTGCTGCTGCTGTTACTTTTTTACGAGTATGTTATGTTGCAATCTTTCTTTTCTATTAGGTACAAGCATATTTAACTGCTGTCGCTCAGAAATAGCAGATTTAGTTGCATTTACTTCAAATTCGTTTCTTGAATTATTGTGGCAATTATTTGCTTATGTTAAGAAAATAAGCGAGACATGGTTTGAGCACGCTTCTAATGGTTGCTTAATTTTGTGGTTGTTTATTTTTATGGTTGTTTTACCACTACTAAAATAACTACTAAATAAACTACTAAATATATAAAATGGAATGTTTAAAAATTGTATCGCCTGAGGTCTTTAGCTAGCTATGTAGTATTTTGAAAGCTAGAGTTAAAGTTCTTAAGCCAAAGTGGAGCATGAATTAACATTATGACGAGATAGGTGAAGTGAAAAAAGGGAGTAAAATTACAATTTTTATGGCTTTATTTAGATATTTGAAAAATGTGCAAGTGAATAGAGATCTATATTACAGCTGGGGGTAAGAATGAAAGAAACAAACAAATAACCAACAGTTGTTTGAAAAATAAACACTCCAACTGTAATGCAGAGCTGTTAATGGAATATAAGATAAGTCTGTTTCGTGTTGTTGTGGAGTAATTTTATATTGGCATAGCTTATGCAACAGTTCAAAGTAATTCGTTTGTTTAGGAATAACATATTTTTCAACAAGTGTCCTTTGGTAAACATTTTTCGCTGATCCCATTGCAAAGCAGAACTTTAAGTGATACATACACAAGTGTATTTGTAAATAATAGCTTATTTGCAATAGTTAAGTTTATTAAAAAAGTTTAATTCTATTGAATTTTGATAACAACTTTGAATAATTTGAGGCATTGGCTGTTTTCCTAGATTTTATAGAATGCCTTTTAATTTTTTATCTGATTTGCAAACCGTCGAAAATAATGAAAGCCGAGTTTAAAACTGTGCAATTGTACTTTATAGATGTGCCTGTCTAATAACTTAAAGTGACTGTGGTGAAGGCATAACGCTTGCCTCAGGATCCAATTCAAATGTGTCTATGGCTTCCCACCACTCTAAGAACATCCTACAAATGTTTTGTTTGGTTGCCCCTTCCTTCCCGTTAACCTATCTTTCCATTTGGAATGAGAGCAGTATTAACTGAATACAAATACAGATTGAGACAAATATTGCGACAAGAAGTAGAATAAGGATTTGGAAATGCATCTTGACAAGGATTATTACAAGAACTTGGACATAGTTTAAAACAAGAATTCAGACAAGGAAGAAGACTTCCTTCTCTAAGATTTTGGATTAGGTCAAATCCAAAAATAAGATGACAAGTTTAATGATGAGGAAAAGGAAACGGATAAGAATAAGAACGGGTGTGTTCATACAGCCAATTTCACTATTTTTTATATATATATATATATATATGGAAGTAGTTGAATGTAGTATTGAGGAGGACCCAAATGGATCGATTCAATAAAATTTTAACATCGAAAATTGTACTTCCAGTATTCGCTATATCTGAGACAGCCACGGCGCACATTGGTTCCAAATATGAAAAAGACGGCCAAGACCTAATTTTTAAATATGCTTGAAAAACATTTCTAACTTGAAACTCCATTAAAGATAGGTAAATAAAAAACTACGATGTCCATTTTTTTTTTATTTTTTATTGATTTTTGACGCCTTGAAAGTTTGACAAAAATTTAACAAAAAAATAGTAAAATATTGAATCAAATTCAAACATTCATTATATTATTTCTATAATTAATTTAAGATCCCTCTGGGAAATGGAAACAGTCCGAATATAAACAGGAAACATTCCATAGAATGTAGGAATCATTCCCTTTCGTTAGACACTCCATTTCTTTTTATACATACAGGAAAATATTCCTCTCCGCGGTCTTAAAAATTAATGGGTAAACATTCCTCTCCATTGTCTTAAAAATTAATGTGGAAAACACAACAAATAAATAACAGCTAAAAATGGTTTGCCTAGCCGGGATTCGAACCCGTGACCTCTGGGGTGGCAGTCAAGCACGCTACCTACTCGACTACCGAGGCATCCTTATTATTCGAGATTTTATTATTGTAAATAAATTGAAATTGAAATTGCCCCAAAAAAAGCAAAAGTTTCCACATGCGTTCCTTAAGAAGCGGCTTGGAAACTATATCAGTTTAAAACTTCTCATAAGTTTCCAAAAGATACGATGAGGAATGTTTCCAAATCGAAGAAACAAAATAAGAAACAAAATTAGAAAAAAATCATTGAAAATGTAAATTTTTTCTAAAAAATATAGCTCAGTGAACAAAAAAAAAAAACGAAAGTGTTGTCCCCGTTAAGGGGACCAGAAAGGTATTGGTCCATTTGCGGGATATCTTATTATACTAATAAAAATAGTTTATCCTATAACGGGTTGTTTATTCTACAACTTGTTGAAAATTGTTAGGTCGTTTTGCATTTAATACACTATGTCTTACATGTAAACATAAATTTAAATAAATAAATAAAAAAATAAATAAAAAAGATTTTCTAACCCAATGTGCCCCAACTGGAAAATTTTGAGGAAAACTGAAATGGTTAAGTAAATCAAAAAATTTTAAAATATATTTATTTTTATCTTTATTTGTTTGTAGTACTGACAGGTGCTTGGGAAACAATCTATAGTCAAAAAATATACTCAAAAAGAGAGCGCTCACAATCCGCCACTGAAAACACAAACAATGTTGCAGATGCATTTTCACAAACAGCTGTTTTTGACAGGAGATGTTTTCTTGAAGCAGTTGTCAATGCTACCTTGTATTATTATACCATGGGCGATGTCTACTTTTTCACCGTGAAATTTCTCCCATTTTCGAAGATTGTTTGTGAGCACCACCGCATACATACTATACATACCTCACTTGTCTCATTATTTGGTCTGTTCCCGTACTCTAAAGTGTTAGTCCAGTTTACCGATTTTGCAGATTTTGTTCAAGAACCGTTCACGACAGTGATGTGATTCTGATTTAGTAAAAAATCCCGATCACATCCCGATTTAGACCTGTTTATCCCACCAGAATGACACGAAAAACCCACAAAAAATCCCACCCAAATATTTATACCAATAACGATTTTTTATGCAATTTTCGAAAAGAAATAAGGATGCCCACCTGCTGAACAGGCCCATCTACTACTGAACACTGTGAGTTCTGACGTCTGTATGATGCGCCAATGTGTAAAGTGTCGCAGTAACATCTCAGTGTATGTTCACTTTTGATAAATCATTGAGATAATGCGTATGCTGCTTTAGCCCCACGGCCGTTGAGAAATAAAATATTCGAATAAAACGAAGCTGAGCAAAATTAGTTAATCACTATTTAGTGAATTTCAGAGTGTTTCTTGTCGATAAAAAAAGGTGAATATGAGTAGAATTCTATATTTAATGTTTATTTTTCACGATTCGACGAGCAATCGAACAATATTGAGGAATGGGAAAAAAATATTTCAGATCATATCATGATGGCGTACCTCCCACCTACTGAACAAAACGTTGGCCCACCTTCCGAAAAGATTTTCAGTAAAAAATTGTCATTTATGTATATGATTGAAAATAGTGTTTGGAATTAGTTAAAATAGTTTTCGTGATTCTCGTCCACGTTCAGATAAAATTTTAGAATGCCGTCGCCTAAAGAAAAGTGAAAAAAAGAACGAATATAAATTCTGATGCGATGGCTGCAGCCATCAAAGAAATTCAAATCTCTATTGTTTAAAGTTCAGTGAGTCATTGTGAACTATTGATAGAATAATTTTTTTATAATCTCTCAAAAACTAGCGTTTTTACTTCATTTTCTAATTTTTTCAACGATTTGTTTTAGGTGTTCAGTAGCTGGGCCGATTTTTTAAGTGGCCGATTTCGAGACTTTTGCTAGATCGGCTTCCAAAATTATAATTTTTGGAAATTTTAAATTCTGATTAAAATTCTTGTAATTATTGAACTTAGTTTCCAAATGAAACCAAGAGCTCTGAAAAATTATGTTTTAAACCAAAGGTATAGCAAAACGTGTTTAGTAGGCGGGCATCCTCCCCTATATTTTTTTAACATTATAATAATTTTATAGTTTAATAATGTAGATGATAAAGTTATTCAATAAATATAACAAATTTTATAAAAAAAAAACAAATTTTTCGCAGAAAAAAAAAAAAAGAAAAAAAATTTCTTTCGTTGCATCAAAATGAAACTGAGCTTATATATTTGTTTTTAAATGAGGATCTTATTTTCATTAATTTTATTTTTATTATTTATTTTTATTTTATTATTTAATATACATATATACATATATCATTCTTACATATTTAGAATCAATGAAACAGCAATTAAACGAAAAATTTTGAAAGATTACAAAAAAGTGATACCAACCAGTTTTGCTAATTTACACTTTAAAAAATTATGATTCAGTAGAAAATCCCACCTAAGCATCTGAAATCCCACACGTTCTCAAATAGGCCAAATATCCCGAAATGAGCCCGAAATCCCACCAAATCACATCACTGGTTCACGTACTCGAAAAAATGTTAAAAGAGAGTGCAATCGAGAGAGTAAAAAAAGTCCCCTACTTAACAAATGTTTCAAATTTTAGCCCAAGAGATTTCTTCTGGCAGCAATGGTAAAAGTGTCAAACTCAATGGCGTTACTTCATAGGTGCAAGACGGTGCAGCGCATCGGGGCCCTTGGGTTATAGAGGCCCTTCGATGACACTACAAATAGCAAATGATTGGATGCAAATTTTAAAAAAAGGTATGGCGAAATATAAAAAAAAAATAATAGACTGCTTCGATGAATTATTCGTTGAATTACGTCACGGAATATTCTATTGATTAATAATTAAAAAGTTGCTTAATTAAGGATATTCACATGTACGATCTTGTTATATTGTCATAATCTCCTAAGTTTTAACACTTCCGTACAAAACACGTACTAAGACATTATATGCCTGAAAGCTATGTCAATAATGAACAACAGTTTGACGAACAAGCTATCAAGCATTTATCATTTGTGCTGTTTTCGTTAGTAAATATTTGTGAAATGAATTTATTTTGTGTAATATAACTATTTACAATAATTATTAAAATCTTAAAATTATTCATTCAAGCAATTCGTCCTTTGGTAAGTCTAAACAATTTCATTTTTGTTTTATATCATCACCTTAAATTCAAAGGCATAACAACATCAAATTTGAACTAAACTTCAAGTCTCTAAAAGACTTTAAACTAATACATCCAAAACAGGCTACTTTATTAAAAAAATTCAAACGGCCAGTGACTAGGCAGCATAAGAAAGCCAGCAAACGTTTAAAGTGTTACGCAATCTTGGATTTTACGTGACAATTTAAATATATATTTATATAATTATGTTGATCTGTTGTTTTTAAAACTTGTGTAAATTTCTTTCTTACTTTGTTTTAGACGTGTTCGTTTTGTACTTTTTTGTTGGTTGCATATGTTGGTATTTCCACTGGTAACATATAAGAAACCATTTTTGTATTAGCAGTGAAATGGATGGTTTTCGATAAAAAAAAAGTGGGCCGATATGTTTTTATTAAACTTTTCGGGTAGGTGCCCTTTTTCAGTTATGTACAGGAGCCCTTGATCACCTAGGTACGCCACTGGTCAGATTGCTTAAAATCAGCTGTTTGTAAGTTAGCAAAGAAATTGCAAAATATCAAAAATTCTTTAAAATAAATAAAAACTATTGGAATGGAAACCAGAATCATGGTAAATTGTGTAAAAACTAAACATAAATACTAATTTGAAAAATAATTTCAATATTATTTAAAATATTTAGCATGTCGTCTGTACTGACGATGTGCTAGATCAGTGGTGCACAGCGTTGGCAAACCTTCGAATACAACCGCAAAATTTTTGTTTTAGAATGTGTGTGCTGATCTAGAGCAGTGATGCACACGAGATGCTTACGGAGTCACTCGGCTTTCACATACGAGTCGTGTGCAGCGTTGCCGTTTTGCTACAATTGTAGCAAATTTGCTACGTTTAAAATGAAAAGCTACAATGCTACATAACTTCTTAAAATGCTACATTTACATAATTTCAAACAAAATTTTGTATTTTCAATAGAAAAAATTAGAAAACGAAGGCTATATGTTTAGTTTTGTTTTATATGTTTATGACCTTTAGTGCATTCACTACTCTAACTCCATTTTTTCGATGCAAAAACACCCTATGCGAACTACAGGAAGTTTAGAATGGAGTGAGTGGAAAATAAAAAAACTTTTTAACAAAAAAAAAACCCGACTTCAAAATCACTACAAAGTAAAAAATAATTTTAAATAACTTTTCCCATTCATTTCTTGGTCATATTTTAAAAGCTATTTATACGTGTTATAATATTGGAAATCTTATCATTTTCATTTTTTTTATTTTGTTTTATTATCAATATATTAATTGCTTTATGAACATAAAAGCTTTGAAGTCGGCGCTCATCTTTGACACACAATCATGACCTTTTACCATCCGTGCACTATTTGGTGCCTTGGTGACACTGTAGTAATTTTAAAAGCTTTGTACACATTAAAATTCTCACTAAACTGGTTTGGGTGAGCTTGTAAAGCTCATATTGAATATGACATAGTGTGTAACAGCTGCACAAATAATGCATGGAACACATTGGCTACATTCAGCGTACTCAAAAATTGCCAATTGAAAGAAAAAAAATCGCTAAGAAGCTTTTATATTCATAAAGTTAATAATATTTTTATGATAAAACAAATTAGAAAAAATTAAAATAAAAAGATTTCGACATAGTAAGATAAGCGCCGACTTCAAAGCTTTTATGTACATAAAGCTATTAGTATATTGATGATAATAAAACAAAATAGAAAAAATGAAAATGATAAGATTTCCAATATTATAACACGTATAAATAGCTTTTAAAATATGACCAAGAAATGAATGGGAAAAGTTATTTAAAATTATTTTTTAATTTGTAGTGATTTTGAAGTCGGGTTTTTTTTTTGTTAAAAAGTTTTTTTTTCTTCCTTTTTAGATAATATGAAATATTTTGTGCAATAGTATTTATTCTTGAGGAAAATTTTAAACATGAAACTTTGTTCTTAACAAATTTGATTTATTAATTCCTGAAAGTTTGTTGGGTATTTTCCATTTCTGCTTCTTTACAATTTGTAGTGCCACGCCCTTTCTCTAATCCCGCCTAATTTATTTACCGTACCATATAATGATTCTACCTACCCCTGTGCCAAATTTCAGTTTCCAAGTATCAATATTAACCGTAATATAGTACTTTCCTTAAAGTGACACATCCTGTGTAAAATCCCGCTCACTTTTTTAATGATTCTACCTACTTATCTACCTGCATACCAAATATTAATACGCTAGTGTCAATATTAACTAAGATATAGTATTTTTAGAATATTGACACGCCCCTTTGTTGAATAATGCTTACTTTTTTAGCCGTAATTTGCAGTAACTGTACCTACCCATGTACTACATTTCAACACCCTAGTGTCAATATTATTCGATATATAGTGTGTTTCTAATATTGCCACACCCATTTGTTGAATAACGCCCACTTTATTTACAGTGATTTTTAAAAATTGTGTCTACTCCTGTACTAAATTTCAGTACCCTTGTGTCAATACTATTCGAGATACAGTGTTTTTCCAATATTGCCACACCCATTTGTCAAATAACGCCTACTTTATTAAATGTAATTTGTAATAACTATGCCTACCCATGTACTAAATTTCAGCACTCTAGTGGCAATATTATTCGATATATAGTGTGTTTCTAATATTGCCACACCCCTTTGTCGAATAACGCCCACTTTCTTTACAGTAATTTTCAAAAATTGTGTTTACCCCTGTACTAAATTTCAGTACCCTAGTGTCAATACTTTTCGAGATACAGTGTTTTTCCAATATTGCCACACCCCTTTGTCAAAGAACGCCCACTTTATTGACTGTAATTTGTAATAGCTATGCCTACCCACGCACTAAATTTCAGCACCCTAGTGTCAATATTATTCGATATAAAGTGTGTTTCTAATATTGCCACACCCCTTTGTCGAATAACGCCCACTTTCTTTACAGTAGTTTTTTAAAATTGTGTCTACCCCTGTACTAAATTTCAGTACCCTAGTGTCAATACTATTTGAGATACAATGTTTTTTTAATATGACCACACCTCTTTGTCAAATTACGCCCACTTTATTGATCGTAATTTGTAATAATTGTGTCTACCCCAGTGTTTTTACTGTAAATTTCAGTACCCTAGTGTCAATATTAACTGAAATACAGTGTTTTTCTTCTATTGACACGCCCCTTTGTCGAATATCGCCCACTTTTTTAAAAAAGGACCTCCGCGTTCATGGTATCTATCTGTTGACAAAAAATTACGGAAATCGGGCAAGTGCTTTAGGAGTTATCGATGTACATACATTTAAAAAAAAAAAAAAAAAAAAAAAAAAAAAAAAAAGCGCGGACAAACCAACGAAATTGAGAACCTCCTCCTTTTTGAAGTCGGTTAAAAATGGCACGGATTTTTGCAAAGCGTGCTACAAGAGTACTGTCAATATTTTGTCACACCTAGACACGCTAAATGTTCTGCACATGTACAAAACGTGGAATCCAGAAAAAGTCAAATATACTCATTTTTTTTATGGTGAAAAGCGCTGAATTAACGATGGTCATGTTCTGGATAGCACACAACGTACATTTCCTGCTAATGGATGTCTTCCTGACCTCTTAGCTGAATTTTGTTCGGATTCAGAAGTGGCCAAACGTTTAAAATGTGGCAGAATGAAAGCGATACAAATTACAGAGGAAATTTCAGATGTAACAACTAAGGACCTGCTTTAAACTTTAAAATCATGTAAATTTTAAATCATTTCTTTATTTACATTATTTGAATTGGTTTTTTTTTCAACATTATTTAAAACAATAATTGTTCTTATTTTTTAATAAAATAAAAATATTAACGAATATAATTTTTGATAAAAACAAATTCTGCCAAATAGCTACTTTTAATTCTTATTGCTAGACTAAAAAATTTTTTTTGCTACATTGCAGACAGATTTGATACGTATTTTGCTACGGAGAAAATGTATTGAGTGGCAACACTGGTCGTGTGTGCGAAGATACCGAACTTCTGCAACGCTAGCAGAGAATCAGTTTGCGCTTGCACTTCGTGGAGCAAGTATCTTATGTGCAAATAATTTTGTTAAATGCTGTGCAGACGCAATATATGAATGAATTAAACATGTTTCTATCTGAATGGGAATTTATTTATTTTTTTGTTTAAGCCCTTATTATGAGCTTAATATATTTATCAAAAACACATTATCATCTCATTTTATTTAATGAGTGTAAAAGAATTTGCAAAAGTATTTTTTTTTAGTATTCTGCTCGCACACACATACTAAACCAAAATTTTGCGCTTGTATTGGAAGGTCCAACGCTGTGCACCACTGCTTTGGACAGTTTTACTATTTTTAGTTCAAAAACAACGGGTACAGGCCTCTTATTAGTTGAAAATAAAAGCTAAGATTTTAGAAAAGTTAGTTTATTGCCGCCATTTTGAATTTCGAATTTTTGACTTCAGATTCATGATCAGCGACCCCCAAAAAATTAGAGAAGTATGTTAAGCATGTTATTAGCGCTATTAAAAAAATAAAAGCTAAGATTTTAAAAAAGTTAGTTTATAGCCGCCATTTTTAATTTCGAATTGTTGACTTCAGATTCATGATCAGCGACCCCCAAAAAATTAGAGAAGTATGTTAAGCATTTTAATGACCACCACTTTAAGGTCGGCATATTTAATTTCGAATCTTTGACTCTAGATTCGTGATTAGCGATCCCAAAAACATATATATTATTATAAAAACCTGTTGATTAGGCAACACTTTGAGGTGACACATGGTAATACCCATGGTATAATAATACAAGGTAGCATTGACAGTAACTTGGGAAACCATCTCCTGTCAAAAAATATACTCAAAAAGAGAGCCCTCACAATCCGCCTTTGAAAACATAAATAATGTTGAAAACGCTGAAGTGAAAAAAACAACAACCTCAGCAGCTGCAGTTGTATATTCACGAACAGCTGTTTTTGACAGGACATGTTTTCTTGTAGAAGAGAAAATAAGCAGTTTTCAATGCTAACTTGTATTATTATACCATGGGTATTACAGTTTGGGAAGACGCAGTTTTTGGTTATGCCATGAAGTGGCAAGTTTTGTTTTTCTGCTGCACTACGCAGTACGAGAAAGTCACTCCGAAAGTTTTGAAGACGCTTCGAATAACTGGGATTAAATGATCAAAAACAGTGTTTCCGAAAAGGTAAATACCCTTTTGACCCTGCTTACGTACCAAACAAACATATTGTAAACAGATTTGCATGATATTGCGAGTAGACAATTGTGTTCGTTTTTACCAAGGAAATTGCGTTCTGACCCTAAGGTGGACACTTTTTTTACCCTAAGGTGGACACTTGCTTTTTTTTATTAAAATTTGTGCACAAACGAAATCAATTTATATTTATGAATGCTGAAAGAGAAATACAGATACAGGTGTATTTGAACATAGATCAAAGATGTTCTTGATGTTGCTCTTTTACCAAAAACTGTAAAATCTCGATTTCAAGCTGCTAGGATTTACCCTTTTAATCCACATATTTTTACTGAAAGTGATTTTATCACCGCAAAACTCAGTGGGGAAGCTGAAACCGTGGAAATAGTTGATGCAGAAAACCAGCTCATTGATTTTGTTTCAAAAAATAAAACATCCGTTTGAGCTGATGAAGAAATTTGCTCATCAGAACCTTCAACTTCTACTTCTGTGCCTGCTTTAAATTTATCTGAAGTATTATCAGAAGTTGGTTCGTTGCAGAAAAAAACAGCAACGAAAAAAAACAATAGAAAGCCAATGTAAAGTTGCATCCTTATGTTACCAGAAAATATTGCAGCTTTGAAAGATAAAAAACGCAAACGCGAAGAACATGATCCGAAGTTGCCAGCTAGAAAAGTTAAGAAAAAGGTAGCGGAAAATTCAAAGCAAATGTTTGAGAAAGTCAAAACCACCAGCTAAGCAAGAATGTTCAGAAGAAGATGTAGATTTTCGTATAATTTGTTTGAAAAATATGCCTTCAACACTTACGAAATTCAATTCGATTGCGTGCAACGTATGTAAAAGAGAGGTGTACTTGAAATGTGTCAAAATGCGCGGCTCTTGGTACACGAAGTAAAACCGCTTCGTATTCACTTATTTTGCAATCAATTTCTTTTTCATAAGCATTCAATGTACTTTCAAATAAAAAACATCAAAGATTGAATAAAATTATCAAAACATGAATTTCTGGATTATTTTTCCAACTTTTTGAGTAGATTTTTCAAAGGTGTCCTTGGGGTGGAAAGGGTTTTTTAAAGTCGAAAATTTGTACTATTTTTAAAAGCAATTAAAATTTTTGTTATTTTGATGATATCAAAATTGTGTTTCATTAACAGTTAGCTAATGAATTAAGGTTTCAGGAAATGTATAATTGTACAAGAAGAATTGAATGTTGTTTGGATTCTACGATTGTTTAAAAGATTGGTGTCCATCTTGGGGGACTCTTCCCTACCTATAAAAATCTAAATTTATTTCTACATTTAATTACATGTTATTCCTCCTCAAATAATAGTTTCTGGCCATTATTTACACAAACTCTTTGGCTCACGCATTCCTCGACTCAACAAGTTTGTGTCTTAAGTCTTTCGTTTCTTTACAAGAATAAGCTTTATTTTTCAATTGCCTTACAATTTGCAATATTGAATAAATAAATATTGCACTAAATAAAATTTAAAAATATCGAAAATTTTTTAAAAATATTTAAAATATCGCATAATGATTTGAAATAAAAAATTGCTTAACTTACAAAGATGTGTTGAATAGTTTTGATGATCAATAATCATCAAAATTTCTTAACAGGTCAATATATTTCAAAATGACTTTTAATAAAATATGTATGTATCTAAGCCAACAAATTAAAATCTTATTTGTTTTTGTGATTTGTTGTTGTTTGCGGTTAATTCAATTATCACGTTATCGCTTTCAATGGCAATCTTTTTTACGTATTTATTGTTTTTTGTGGTTTGTTAGGTTTTTGCTTTTTTTTTAAATTGTTGCTTATTTATTAAATTAAGATCAATGTTCTGGCTGCATTTTTACGTTTTTTTTTTTTTGTTTTTTATTTGGGTTCTCACGCTGTTTCGTTGTCTCTGAAACATTTAATTTTGTGGTTTTATTGGCGCTGCACATCTTTCTGTTATTACTTACGTAGAAAATAAGAAATAGACATATTTATTGACGTTGCAAACAGCTGATTCATTTTAAAATAAATCAGCTTCCGTTAGCCATAATTTATGGTTCATTAAAGTCTGGGAACGAATTTTATGTAAATATTTGAAAAAAAGATGACCACAAAATAAATTTCAATTTTAAATGTATCTTTTAGGTGGCGACGAACCGGTTGGCGCACAAATTCCTTCCATGTTCCTCAATTTTATAGGCAGCGATATTGATTGGCGCTACAACACGGAACCGGAACGCAGCGCTTGTCTGTCATCACCCGGCCAACGTTGCTACTGGCCACGTGGCAAGGTGCTGGGCGGCACTTCGGTACTGAATGGCATGATGTACATACGCGGCAATCGCGAGGACTATGATAACTGGGCCGCCATGGGCAACCCTGGCTGGAGCTACAAGGAAATTTTGCCTTTCTTCAAGATGTCCGAGGATAACTTGGAGCTGAATGAAGTGGGCTCAGAGCTACATAGCGCTGGTGGTCTTATGCCAGTCGCTAAGTTCCCCTACAATCCGCCACTAGCCTATGCCATACTCAAGGGTGGTGAAGAATTAGGTATTGTTTGAGAGAAAGGGGTGGTGAAATTATTTTTATTATTGACAGTTTTGCTAACGACCGCTCGTTTCAGGTTTCACTGTGCAGGATCTTAATGGCAAAAATTCAACAGGCTTCATGATTGCTCAGATGACTGCACGCAATGGCATTCGTTGGAGTTCGGCACGTTCTTTCTTGCGACCAGCACGCATGCGCACCAATCTTCATATCTTGCTTAATACCACGGTGACTAAGGTGCTCATACATCCCAATACAAAGACTGTGCTGGGCGTTGAGGTGATCGATCAGTTTGGCAGCATGCGCAAGATCTTGGCCAAGAAGGAGGTGATCGTTAGCGGCGGCGCTGTCAACTCGCCTCAGATACTGCTGCTCAGCGGTGTCGGGCCCAAGGAGGATCTCGTAAAGGTAAGCAGCGCGTAAGAGTCACAGCTAAAATGTTATCATAAAAGCAGCTAAAAGCGCGCAATAAAAATTTTAGCACCAATAATTCTAAAAAACTCATGAACGTTAATTCAGATAAATCTTTACTGTTTGTATTTATAGCGGCCTTAAAAAAATTATTTTTTTTCTCTGAAAATAAAACAAATAAAAAATAAAATTCTTTTCAACGTTCTTCAAAAATTCCAATAGCTAATAAGTCTCAACTGATCGTAAAAATATTTTTTAATTTACACATTTTTATAACTTCACCTCTTGCAGGTCAATGTCCGCCCCATTCACAATCTGCCAGGTGTGGGCAAAAATCTACACAACCACGTTGCCTACTTTACCAACTTCTTTATCGACGATGCTGATACTGCTCCGCTTAACTGGGCCACGGCCATGGAGTATCTGCTCTTCCGCGATGGCCTTATGTCCGGCACCGGCATCTCCGATGTCACAGCCAAATTAACCTCCAGCTATGCCGAAAGTCCAAATGTGCCCGATTTGCAGTATTACTTTGGCGGCTATTTGGCCAGCTGCGCTCGCACTGGTCAAGTCGGCGAGCTGCTATCGAATAAGTCACGCAGCATACAAATCTTCCCGGCTGTGCTGAATCCACAATCGCGTGGTTATATTACACTCGCCTCTGCCGATCCCTTGGAGCCGCCACGCATCTTCGCCAACTATCTGACCGAAGAGCGAGATATCAAGACTTTGGTGGAGGGCATCAAGTTTGCCATTCGTCTGGCCCAGACTAAGCCGCTCAAGCAGTATGGCATGCGCTTGGACGAGACCAAGGTCAAGGGCTGTGAGTCTTTGAATTTCGGTTCGGATGCCTACTGGGAGTGTGCAGTGCGTCAGAATACCGGCCCAGAGAATCATCAGGCTGGCTCTTGCAAAATGGGCCCGGCACGCGATCCTATGGCTGTGGTCGATCATGAGCTGCGAGTGCATGGCATACGCGGACTTCGCGTTATGGACACTTCGATTATGCCACGTGTGACTGCAGGTAACACGCATGCGCCCGCCGTCATGATTGCCGAAAAGGGCGCCTACATGATTAAGCGCGCTTGGGGTGCCGGAAAGATATGACGCTTGGTTGTTGCCACGTTGACGCTGCATGGAGTAGATAAGAATTTAAATTTAACAGCGAAAATATTTGTAAAACAGTGAAACTTCTTCTATAATTAAATTAAGCAATAAAGTGCAATAATTTAATGTAATTAAAATTTAATAATTTAATAAAGTAATATTTCATAAACATTAAAATAATTTTTATTTTATTTATTGTATTTTACCGGCTTTTTATTGAATGAAATAAATTTTTAGTAATTTGGAATGGTTCATTGAATGGTTCCTATAGTTGATGGAATAATTCCCCTACCATAAATGTCGAGTATTCGTTAGAAATTTGATTATTTCGCTAACGACAAGAAAAAGTAGCTGGCCGTAAAGAAAGAAGCTTAAGCAACGAAATTGAAATATCGTTGCATGACAATATTGATAGTTGAGTATAGTATTGCCACAGTAAGTGTGATTGTACAACAAAAAGGATTGTTTATTTGGTCTTATTAAAAAGATAAAAATAAAATGATTATCTGGCCGCGGAGAATGCAACATGAATGCAACGACGATGCATGGAATAAATACGCATTGAGCAAAATGGCTTCATTAAATATAATGTTACGACAATAAAGGATTGTTTTAGTCTTTATACCTAAATAAACAAAAAAAAAATCATAACATCATCAGACCGCAGAGAAACCAGCTTAAGCAACAAAAATGCAATATCGTACATGCAATTTGTGACATGGCATTATTAATGGCTGCGTATATTTGCTATGGTTAAAAGTATTATACGCCAGTAATGAATGAAGTGAAATGAATGAAATGAATGAAATGAATGAAATGAATGAAATGAATGAAATGAATGAAAGGAATGAAATGAATGAAATGAATTAAATGAATGAAATGAATGAAATGAATGAAATGAATGAAATGAATGAAATGAATGAAATGAATGAAATGAATGAAATGAATGAAATGAATGAAATGAATGAAATGAATGAAATGAATGAAATAAATGAAATGAATGAAATGAATGAAATGAATGAAATGAAATAAATGAAAATGAAATGAATGAAAATGAAATGAATGAAATGAATGAAATGAATGAAATGAATGAAATGAATGAAATGAATGAAATGAATGAAATGAATGAAATGAATGAAATGAATGAAATGAATGAAATGAATGAAATGAATGAAATGAATGAAATGAATGAAATGAATGAAATGAATGAAATTAATGAAATGAATGAAATGAATGAAATGAATGAAACGAATGAAACGAATGAAATGAATGAAATTAATGAAATTAATGAAATGAATGAAATGAAATTAATGAAAATGAAATTAATGAAATGATTGAAATTAATGAAATTAATGAAATGAATGAAATGAATGAAATAAATTAAATAAATTAAATGAATTAAATGAATGAAATGAATGAACGAAATGAATGAAATAAATTAAATAAATTAAATGAATTAAATGAATGAAATGAATGAACGAAATGAATGAAATGAATGAACGAAATTAATGAAATGAATGAAATGAATGATATGAATGAAATGAATGAAATGAATGAAATGAATGAAATGAATGAAATGAATGAAATGAATGAAATGAAATTAATGAAAATGAAATGAATGAAATGATTGAAATGAATGAAATTAATGAAATTAATGAAATGAATGAAATGAATGAAATGAATGAAATTAATGAAATGAATGAAATGAATGAATAAATTAGCTCTCACGACAAATATAGAAAAAAAAACTTCATGAGGCTGAAGAGAGAGCCGCTCCAAAATCGAAAATTCAACAATCATGCAACGGCGTTGCATTGAATTATTAAAAGATGCGTCTTACGCTACGTTAAATTTTATGAAAAAAAAAGAAACTGGAACTTACGACAAAAATATAAAAATAAATGATGACGGGGTAGCCGCTTATGCAATAAAAATTCAATATTCCTTGAACGCCTTAAACGCCTCCTCATGGGCATAACAAACAAAATTAACCCTTTTTAAGCTAAAAAAAAAATTATTTTAATTAACTCTCATTTATGAACAAGCTTTGTTCTGCAACTTACCTCATAAATGACATTTACCTGATCTAGATAAAAAAAGAAATGGTTGGTTTCTAGCGGAACCACTAGGCACCTAGACTTGCTCTCCTTGGCACTTTTTGAAATTTTCTGTTCAGTGCGGTGATGATAGAGCTTCTATATATAGCCGATCGTATCCCGATTTCAAATTCTCATCTCAATTTGATACTTCCGGTGTCTTACGGTTCCACAAAGAAGCAAAAATTAGAAAAAACCACAGAAATAAAACAAACAAAAAAAGGAGAGAAAAAGGAAAACTTTTTTCTATTTAGGTAAGAATTTAGACAAAAATGAAAGAGGGGATTGGGACAAGTATTTGGACAAAAGATTAGGAACAGGTAAAGGATAAATATTTTGACAAAGTTTATAACATAGATTTGGTCAAGGTTTTGGACCCACTAAAGACAAGATTTAGGACAAATGAATGGGACAGTAAGGGTGAAAGGGGATAGGAAAATGAGTCGAATAAAGATTAAGTCAGGAATTTGGAAATTTTTTAAAATCAAAATTTTGGACAAGGAGTGGTGCAAGATAAGGACAAATATTTAAATCAGAATAAGGTTGAGGTCAAGTCGAGGAACAAGGGAATGGATAGGTAAAGAATAAAGACAAGGATAAATATACGTTGTATGGAATGGAATACAGGAGTGTCCATGACATATCCAGCTGCATCCTTTTTACTTTTTATTTTTTTTATTAAATGTTTTGCTAGTTGCTTTTTTTTTTATTCTGGTAAACTTTCGATTTTAGAATCTTTGCAATAATCAAAAATTTCATCGAAGTTGTTTAAACGAATGACTTGGAACCAAACAATTTCTACCTTAATTCAATGTCTTTGTTGTTTCGGCAAATTGTTTGAATTTAAATATTTGTAAATTTTTGATGTGGTAACTTTACGCTTTACTGCGTAGGTTTCCAAAAAAATTGAAAAAAAGCATTTTTCCAAAATGCAACGGCTATGCGTGGAATTATTACTCAATGAGTATAGGTGTTAAGACAAAAAAATGGCACGACAGTAAAGATTATGACAAAAAATAAAAACGTCATCGAGACGCGGAGAAAGCTGTTTAAGCAACGAAGTTTCAAATTTGTTACATGGAATTATAACGCGCTAACTATGTGTAGGTGATACGGTTAAAAATTTTCCATGTCAGTAAAGGCTAGTTTTTAGCCATCGTGAAAAACAGATCAAAAATTTATGACGTCATGAGGCCGCGTAAAGAGCCGCTGCAAAATCGAAAATAACAATTATGCAACAGCGTTGCAAGGAAATATTTCGCGATGAGTTTATTTGGGACAATTAATGTTATGAAACAGAAATGAAGCATAAATACTTGCCCTAACGACAAAAATAAAATAATAATAATTTTTTGATGATTTTTTGAGAGGTACCAGCTTATGCAACAAAAATGCAAAAATGTTGCATGGAATTATTTTTCGCTAAGTAGAAATGCTACGAAAAATTTTATTTTACGACAGCAAAAAATGGTTTTTTGAAAATGAAATAAAATTCTTAGAACCACAACACCACGAAGACAACCGCTTAACCCTTTGACGACGAAGAATTAACCTTTGGCAAATTTATAGATTTTATTGCTGAATCGAACTCAGAAGACCGACATTTCTAACAAAAGTTTAGTTAAAATTTAATTTTTTTTTTACCCTTTCTATGAGAAAAATCTCCCATTCGACATCAACGGTCAAAACTTGTTAACAAGTAGTAGATTAAACACGGTAGCATTTTGTCGTAAATAAAGTTTGGTGTGGATTATGGAGTGGTGGATTATCAATGGATCATTTTTCTTCGGAAATGAGGCTGGGAACAACGTTTCGGTCAACGGTAGGCGTTACATAGCCATGTTAACCGAGGATTACAGAGCTATGGTCACAGAGAATGAAATTCTCCAACTTTTAAATGCATCGAACAGTGAGAATGAAGAAAATGTATTGGACTTGAACAACTAGGAGATAGGTTTTCTTGATCATTTTGCGGACTTAACGGCTGGATCAGAAATTGAAATTGAAGATGTAATGCCGACCCCGAAAAACCTTCAGCAAGCAAAAATTCTAAGTCTGATGTGTCAAACGGAGGATCAATTGTTAAAAAGATGGATAATCGTCCAGTTTATATGGGTTCAAATTTCATAAATCCAAACGACACCGTAAATGTTAAAAGACGCCAAGCTGGATATGCAAATAAAATCGCTGTGAAATGTCCAAAAATGATTTCGTAATATAATGCAGAAATGGACGATATTATGGACCAAAAAAAGGTTAAATGTAACTTTTTAGTTTAAACAATTTGCGTATTTTTTAGTCTCACTGTGAACATTATCGAAAATCGAAGATCGGATTTTATCTTCGTGTTTTTGTTTTTTTTTTTTTTTTATTTCTTAGATTTGGATGTGCAGAACTCATTTATAGTGTACGACGAGATAGCTAGAAATAATTCAAAACCATTTTCTATAAAACACTTGGAATTGGACGCAATTGGCCACAGAGTTAATGTGTTTCTCCAGTCGAATGCTCGACTCCTCAAGAAACTAACAAACGATCAAGACTGGTGACAGTACCAGCATTAGCTAGACATTATATCAGGTGTAGTGAAAAGAAATTATTTTTGCATGAAATTGACGGCTTTATTTATCATAGTTATGATGATCCGATTTAGGTCAAATATGCACTGTTTTGATCGACAACTTGTTGCCATTTTGAAGGTAATTTCCTTATGCCTCTTTGATAAAAACCCTCGTTCCTATTGGCAAAGAACTGGGAGAGTCGATTTTCACATGCTTCCCTTGAGGCGAAGTTCTCATCAGCAAAATCATTCGCCATAGTCAGGAACATGAAGTAATAACTTAGTGCCGGGTCCAGACTATAAGGTAGATGCATACGAACTTCCCAACTAAGCTTTCTCAGCTTCTAGCGAGTCACTATCGAGGTGTGTGGCCTGGCGTTGTCCTGTTGGAACACAATTCCTCTCCTATTGGCCTAAGCTGGCCGCTTCTGGGCGATTGCTTCCTTCAAACGGTCCAATTGTTAGCAGTACATTTCCGAATTAAGAGTTTGACCGTAAGGAAGCAGCTCATAGAAGATGACTCCCTACCAATCCCACCAAACACACAGCAAAACCTTCCTGGCCGTCAATCCAGCCTTGGTCACCGTTTGCGCCGGCTCACCGTGATTCGAACGCGACCATTTTCGCTTGATGTTGTCGTTAGTGACCCACTTTTCATCACCAGTCACCATCCACTTCAGAAATGGGTCGATGTTGTTGCGATTCAGCAGCGATTCGCAGATGGAAATTCGGTTCATGAGGTTTTTTTGCGTTAACTCATTTGGTACCCATACATCGAGCTTATTTTTTTATCCAGCCTTATTCAAGTGGTTCAGGGCAATCGAAACCGTGCTTTGGGTCGGACTCGACGATTTCCATGATTTTATCGACATTTTCGACAATTGGCCTTCCAGAGCGTGGTGCATCTTTGACATCCAAATTACCGGAACGGAATCGACGAAACCAAAATTGAGCATGATTGGCTATTACAGTATCAGGACCATAGGCACTATTCACATTTTCAGCCGCCTGCCTTGCGTTTGCGCCTCTATCGAAGAAAAACTGTAAAATATGGCGTATTTTCTCTTTGCTGGTGTCCATTGCTGACGCGCGCTCAAACAAAACTGAGTCAAGCAATTCGTCGTATATGTCCCATTCGTTGTCAAAGGGTTAATGCAGTAAAAATGCCATAACGATGAAAAAACGTTGCATGGAATTATAACTCCGTGACTATTGATGCTACGGTAAATTTTATAAAACGACAGTTAAGCTGATGTTTTCGGTCACATGATAAAAATAAAAATGGTGTTATCTGGCCTCTTAGGGAACCCCTTAATGTAACCTTAATGCACCAAATACAATAAAAAAAAATAAAACTAAAATTAATATAACGAAAATTATTAAGACACGTATTTGAATAAGGATTTGGACAAGGATTGGAAAGAGAATAAGTGCAAGGATTTTTACAAATATTAGGACCAGGACTAAGATAATAAGTAGGATAAAGATTTGGACAAAGATAAGAGCATGAAATTGAACAGGGACAAGCTCAAAAATTCAACCACGGATTGGGAAAAAAAGGTACGACAAGGATAAGGATGAGTATTTAGACACACTTAAAACAATACTTACGACAAAATTGAGAAAAGGATAAGGACAAGGAATAGAACATGGATTTGGACACGCTAAGGGCGAGATTTAGGACAATGAATGGGAAAAGAAATTGGACAAGGATTAGGAAAAGGATTCGAAAAAGGATAAGATTGTAAAATTGGGCACAGATTAAATCAAGAGTTTAGACAAGAAGTAGAACAATTATTGGGATTGGGAAACATAAAAATAAGGATCAGGATGAGGACAAGTTTGAGAACATAAGTAATGATAGTAAAAAGGATAAAAGTACGCTGTCACGCGAAAACATACGTGTGTGTTTTACAGCTAACTTTTTTTTTAGATCGTTTGTTTTGTTAGAATCCATTACCTTCTATATGAGCTTACGTCGATAAAAATTAACATCCCGTCTGTTTCTTTCATCTTTAGCTGTTTTAAGTACAATTTCCTCGATTATGTTGTGGTTAATTTAAAAAATGTGTCATTTTTTAAACTTCTGCAAATGATCTTATAGAAGTATTCTAAAATTAAAGTGGTTATATTTTCACGGATCATTTTGAACTACATATTTTAAATACAGCTTAACACAAAAGATGCATAACTCACATGCGCTTTGAAAGGCCATAACAAAAAAATTCCATTCAGTTAAGTACAACTATAACACAAAGAAAGTCAATTTGTCACTAAATGGGCATTACAATTACCTACACAAAAACATTTAGTTTATTAATGACGCTATTTGTATCTATCCATACAAATCCAATGAGATTAAATGCATGTCACAATAGAAAATAGCATTTATTACAGCAAAAATATTAACTGGCTTCTATTTAAAAGTCTCTAAATAACGGAAAGTGGTATAAAAGCGATGCATAACAGCTGCATCAAAGTAGTTCATTGTTATACTCATCAAACAAATCCATGACAAATTGAAGGCACATTAAATCGAGTGCCAATATGTTTCAACTCAGCTGCTACATAGCTTTGGCCACAGTACTGCTTATTTATGGTAACAACTGTTCGAAGCTGGCCAAGGATAACGGCGATATCTATGTGGTTAATGAGCAGCAGTTCAAGGACTCTAAGCAAAGCACAACTACACAAGCAAATGCCGCACAGGAGCCCATCAATTTCGAAGAAGTTACACATCTCTGTAATTCAAGTTTTTCTATACCCATGGGTGTGTTATTTAGTTCCAGTTGCTATCTTAATTGCTGTTGAATTAATTTGTTTACTTCTATTAAAGAATATCTACTGGAGTTTAATAACACCGGCGCGCTACCAGATGTAGTGGATAAAACCGGCATGGTAGGTCGAAGCTTCTTAGAATCATTTTTATATTGTATCCATTTCTAGTGTCACATACGGTGTTTTTATGAAAAGTCGGGCTTGATTGAGAATTGGAAGTTGAGCGCAGACAAAATAAGGCATTATATGTGGCCAGCCACAGGAGATACGCTGGAGTACTGCGAGAAGCAAGGCAGTAAGTTTTTGTTGTTTTTGTCGCCTGCATGATTTCCGCTTTTTTCTTCAGAGAACGAAATAAATGCTTGTGTTCGCACATACATAATTGCTAGATGTCTAATGCTGCGCGCCATAGTTGATGCCAGGAATAAACCCATGATTTGAAAATGAAACTTGCGAACTGTAACGACAAATTTTTATATAAAATAACTGTTTGTACTTAATCTATTTAATTATACAAAATAAATGCATAGCCTTAAATAAAAAGGTCAGCATTTCCCGTTATATTTTAAGTTATTTTTCAGTTCGTACATACTGCGATAGGCTCCAATAAATTGTATATCAAATTTAGGTTTATATTGGTGTTTAATTAACTTTATAGCTTTATGTGGTACATTGAATTATTGCATTATTCTCTATGGAGGAAATATTAAATATTTTCTTAAAAACTAGGCAGTGAGTGAAATGTTCGTTAATCTTTTCAATATAAATAGTTTAAATCTTAACAAAGTTACGTTTCTTGGTGCTGCTCGACGGCATTTTCATGCTTCTTCAATTCCAGTTCGAGCTCTGTAGCTGGTCTACAAATATTGCTAAAATTTAGCAAACGATTCAAACGTTTGCCTATCAGCTTCGGATATTGATTATTTTTAATGCGAAATTCCTTTGATTGATGTTCTACAGCACCATTATCCAGCTGGTATTTGCAGAGCGTATGCAGCGGCTTGACCAGCAGTTGTTTAAGCTCTGGTCTATTCTCTAATATGGCCAGACTTTGTGCCGCTGTCTCGAGCGTACTAAGGCATCCTTCGGTGGGTTGAGTACGTATGATATAATTGCTGTTACCCCCTGTTGTAAGCTTAACTTGTTGCATTTTATGCAACGCTGGACTGCTGGCATAGATAGCTTTTGCCTGTGGCCAGGTGCCATCGATGAGTACCAAGGTAAATGGCCCGGTTGTTGTGTTGTGCTTTTTAACAGTTTCTATTGGCACTGAATCCTTGCTTGGATAGAGCAGCAAGGCATTTGGTGCATTAAATACTTCTTCAAGTTCTATTTGATTTTTTGGCGAGGGAAAACGTTTTCCCTTGTATACCATACATTTACCAGCTGTTACACCTAGTTGCAGCATCAATGCAGTGCGCAATGAACGTTTTTCTTCTGCCGGATGCTGTAGTATGACAATGGATGATGCTATTTCTACAGGTGGATTAGGCAGTGATGGACACCAGCAAACCATTTCAGGGCGCCTGTTATTGAGGGAAAAAGCATTATATTGCATTAGCAATAAAGTAATCCCAACACTACTCACTTGCACTTATCGCACTTAGAACGCCGATCTGGTGGATCTGTGTTTATGTTGAAGATATCGTTCCAAGTGTCTTCATTGTTTTCTTCTATATCTTGCTGTACATTTTGTTCGCTGGTTTCCATTTATTTATTGTTGGGAGTTTTAGAAATAAAAAATTTTATTCGAAATGTGTTCGGTACAAAAAGTAAAAATCAGTATAAATAAAAAATTCGAGTGCTTAAATCAGCTGTTTAAATTGAACTAAAAAACACAGGGTAGTTATGAGACTTTTTTTTTAAATTAATAGGTCTGTTTCCGTACTTTACACTGTGTAAGATTTGTGTAAAACGTGTGCTAGAGAGTAAAAACGAAATGTGAGAATAGTTGCAAAAGTACGGAAACAGCTTCTAGTAAGTTTCGAGCACAAAACAGCTGATTTTGACTGCAGACGGCAGCACAAAATTTAAAACACTTTCACTCAAATTATTAAAAGCCATTTTTAATGCAAAACTGAACAATTACTTAATTTTTATTTATTATTATTTATTTATTGTACTTAAATTTCTTTTTAGGCACACAATTTGTGTATTTATTTATCGCAAAACATAAACAATTATGAAATGTAATTTGACATTTGCTTCTTCTTATTGATGCTTATTCTTCTTGATGCTTGTTCTTACTTTACTCGAAGTCTCGAGTTCTAGCACTCTCTGTGCACTTTGTGTGCTCGAGAGAGCGATTTTATGCTTGTTCTTCTTCTCCCATTTTAAGCACAGAAAGTACGGAAACAGAAAATAGCGTCCCACAAGTTACACAGTGTGCGTACGGAAACAGACCTAATACAAATCAGTGAGGAAAGCAAAGCTTTAACCCTCAGTGGTTTATTTCACCTGGTTCCATGATTTTCTGGAATGCCGTGATTTAAAGTTAATTTTACTATAAAACCAGATCTCAAACCTTCTTATTACTTTTAATTTTATACGCTACTTTTAATTTTTTTAATTGCACATGTTAAAACGTAATTTTCCTATAAAGTTTTATTAGGATGCTAATAATAAATTTTGGCTGCCGTATATAATATATATATATACATATATAACGTGGCGGACGTGGCCAAGTGGATTAAATAATGGGTGGACCACTCGATGTCAATTTGACATAGAATATTTTGTCATTGAAATTCATTTTTGTCATCTCTCAAACTGGTACCACGGGTAGTCGGCGGCCCTGGCTTTGCCAGGCTGACTTACTGGGCTGGCCCTTCGGGGAGCATCGTGGTGGCTGTGGTTTACCACCTATATCGCGGGTAGAGCAATCCTGCTCGGTGTGGAGTTGCATTCTCAACTCGGGTGCTGTACCCCTTAGTACGGAAGAGGTGTTAGATAGGCCTCCACCCAAACCAAGGGTTGCGAAATGTCATCACAACATGGAGCTAAATTGGTACCTTTGAACCCTCAAAGGGGCGTTGGCCGACGCAATGATTCGGTCCCATGCTATGGAGCAACGTGGAATTAAGCCTATACGGCAGGTGTCCACGTTAAACACATTAGGAATTTCTGTCATCTCTCTGCACGCACTGGCAAACCTCAGAGCGTTAATACCAACACGTAAACCTTTTTGAGAGCACACACATTAGCCGTTCGGAGTCGACATAAAACTTGTAAGTTAAGTTCTCGATAAATTATGTACAATCATTGAATACCACGCATAACACAATTTGATTATGAGAAGCTCCGTCAAAGTCCTTTCAAGGGCAGAAATGGCTAATTTGTTTGAAATGGTCTATCACAAGATATTTAATAAAGTATTTAAAAATAATTGTAAAAATCTGCACTTTATGTATCATAAGTAAGCAATATAAAGTTTAGATTTTATGCATTTTTAAAAAAATTACAAATGCTGAACACGTAAATTCTTATACGAGGCCAAAACCGACCTACGGTTGTAAGCGCCAGATAAGTTAGTAAGTAAGAACACGTAAATATTAAATATAAAAGATTATGAGTACAATATCCCACCAGTACATGATGTTTTTTATATTATTGAAGGTTTTACTATACTGATAACTTCACTTTGTTTACGTGGTAGTGACGATTTCATTCGATTTTCAAATTCAGAATGCATACTAGTTTGATTAATTTTTATTTAATTTTTTTTTTCAGAAATTCTTATGTTTTTATGACGTCATTTTGTATGGAGGTAGACGTAATTTTCATCCAATTTAGCTCATTGTAGAATTTGATTTAATTTTTTAGAAAAAACTTACATTTCATTGCGATAGCTCCAAAATTTTGGCTGTAATCGTGATCACAGGCAGACAAACAGGCATGGTTTAATCGATTCAGATAGAAAAACTGATGAAGAATATATACTTTTCTATATCTGCTATGCCTTGAGAAATACGCTATACATTTGTTAGCCCTCTGCAGCTGACGTCTTAGTCTAACAGACACTGAAAATCAAAACTTCGTGCGTACAAACGTGAAATTCGAAGATAAAAAATTCGTTATCTCTAAAAAAAAAATTTTTTTTATTCTTATGTTAGCCTAATAATTATAAGCTGTTATATAGAATAAGGTCAAGAGAATTACAGTCAGAAATTTCATCATAAGAAAATCAGTTTAGAAGTGAGGTTTGCTAGACCCCACGTCAGGAATATTGTTAAATTTGGAGCACGTCAGTTGCAGAGGGTTATGTTATTAGACTAATAGCATGGTCAAACCAAGCAGTTAATTATGTTAAATCGCGTTAATGAAGTTAAATCGAAAAACAAGTTCTGAAATGAAGTTTTGATGAAGTTAAATGCGTACAATTGTTGTTGGAAATTTAACGTGTTAAATGATTTAACACGTTTAGAAACTCGTTAGATCACTGGTTTGTGTTCTTGCTAACGTCAGAAAAGCTCTTTTTGCTTTTTAAACGCAGCCAAATCTGCCAAGAGCTTTTTATTTTGATGTTTTGAATGTAAACAAATAAATTCTTTGACAAATTTTTCTTAATTTTTTGACAAATTTTTGAATTTATTTGAATTTTTTGCTATTTTTTTTTTATTTTTTTTATATTTTTGAATAAACAATTTTTTATTTCTTTCAAAATATAAACAAATAAACTGACATTTTGAAACTAGTTAAGGCAGTATGAACGATGATGTTAAAAAAATAGCTTTTTTCGAATAACACGTTAAATTAAGTCGGTTTGGACATGCTATAAAAGGCGTTCTTAGTGGAGCAAAAAGCAGCTCTTTGTAAAAACAACTAAACGCAACCTAAGAAGGCGTTCATACTCATAACAAAAGCCTGCTTTTTTCTTTTTCGAAGTGTGTACATGCTGGCTTGTGCTCAGCAGGTACAACTGTTGTGTAACTATTGCACTCAACACGTAAAAATCATTAAAATAAAAAGATACCATAGACAGACAATTTTCACATCATGTTCACTAAATACAGACAATTTTCACAACACATTTTTAGCATGTTGAGCTGATCAGAAACTGATAATTATGCGTTTAGGCGACACACATTCAACAATTGCACAACAGTTGTACCTGCCTGCTAAACGCATAAGTATCAGTTTCTGATCAGATCAATATGCTCAACATGTGTTGTGAAAATTGTTCGTCTTTGGTGAAAGTGTTGTGAAAATTGTCTGTCTTTGGTATATTTTTATTTTTCTGATACATTTCGTCAACAGAGCTCAACAGTTGCACAACAATAGTACCTGCTCAACGCAGCCATCAATCTTCGAAACAAAAATGTCAAAATTAAAGCTAATGCTGAATTAAAGCCAGCATGAACACAGTTCGAAAAAGCAAAAAGCAGCATTACTCATGAACATGAACGCCTTATTACGGGGCAGAAGCATAGTTGCAAATAATTGTGTCAGGAACGTGTTGTTATGGCAATTGATAATTAATATGATGCACCCTGTGTCTTAAATAGCTTAGCTAATAGATCCATAGTTGCCAATATTCCCATACAAATTCTCTTTTTCCCACAGCAATTAAAAAAAATATTTTTACTAAAAAATTCCCACAGCAATTAAATATCCCACAAAAAATCCCACGGCCATTAAAAAATACCACAAATGGGAAATTTTAAAAAAATACATATCAGTGATTAATGTTATAAAACATATATTGAGAACACCTCTATAGATGTTTTTAAGGGAGATTACTTTTTTAAAAATTAAAGTAAATAAAGAACAGAAAATAAAATATACAAAATTTTATTTGTAAGTAATAAACTAATTGTGAACATTGAGACCAAAAGTTTAAATTTTTAATGAACATTAAAAAAAATTTCAGCGAATATTAAAAAAACAAAAATTCACATACATATATTATTAAAATTATTATTTATATTATTATATAATATAATAATTACATTATATATATGTATATAATATTATAATTAAAATTATTTATATTAAAATGTAAAATAAATAAGTAAATTCAAGGAAAAACATTAATTTTGTTATATAATATTTAATTTAAATTAAAAATTTGTATCGAAAGAAATCAGTTAAATTTTCTTAAGTATACTAAATATAACGGAAAGCAAAAATGTTGCTGTTTTTTCTTAAATAAAAGATTGCCTTAAAAATAAAAACTTTAAATAGTTCACTAGTATAATACACTAGTTATGAATAGTAGTTCATAAATAAATTAATTTAAAATTAAGATTTTTGAAGCAAAATTTTATTAATTCTATCCGTCTTGACTGTCTTGACTTTCATACATTTTTGTTGTAAACAAATTGTAATGCGTTTTGTTAAAAACAGCCTGATAGCTAATTTTATTTTCAGTAAGCCGCTTAGCATGCTGAATTCCTGAAAGTATTTCTATAGAGAGTATTTCTAACTTTATTTTTATTTTAATTGAATTGACAAAATATTCTCTCTACATTTGCAGATGTGGAAGACTTGCCACATTAATAACTAGTTTCCTCATTTCAGGGAAAATATATTTATTTTTGTCATCATTTTGATTAAGAACCGAGTTCCAAAATTCTGAAAATGACAAGTTAAAATCTATGCCTAAATTCTTAATTTTTCTAAATTCCAAGTGAATATTATTAATTTTATCAAAAGTAATAATGTGCGGAACCAGCCGCACTAATGGTATTATTGACTCTGTTCTTACTTTTTTCGGATCTAAAACAGTAATGTGTTTCCACATTTCCATGTTTACTACAGGAAATCTTTTTAATAGCTCTTTGGCAGATTTTTTCAAAAAATTAAGGCAGTTAGAGGCAATATCGACATTCTACTTTTTCGTTTCTAATTCTATAAAAACTAATGCTCCTAAATCTAGGTCCTCAAGATTATTACGTAGACTGTATTTGCATAGTTGTCCGAATATAAGGTATTATCACCTATTTCATAGGAGATATTTGAAAAATTTGAAAAAATGTACTGGAAAAAAAAATCCCACAAAACTTAAAAAATCCCTCATTGAATTAAAAAATCTCATGGGAATTCCCACATCCCACAGCAATTAAAATATCCCACAAATGGGAAATTTCCCACAAAACTGGCAACTATGTAATAGATCAGCTGGCTGTCATGATTCTACATAGGAATGAAATGGGATTTTGGAATTTGTTTTGTTGCGATTTCTCTTTGCAGTCGCAACTGGTTTCATTATAAAATTTGTTATAATTTTAATTAATTTAATTGTTAATTTATTTAATATCATTAATTTTAAAGTGTCAAAATATCTGCACATAATGCATAGCTTAGGATGGGCGCTTATAGTAAAACGCGGCTGCTTCTGTTCTAAGGAGACAGTTAACATCAAGGGGACTAAATACACCATAAAAGACCACCTTGCTCAGGGGTAAGAGAATGTCAGGGTTATGCAGTGATAAGAAAATTATCTGATTTAAATAAATTAACTAATACTACTAACCTTTTTCACTATCTCCGCAAACAGTGGCTTCAGCAATATTGAGTTGGCCGAAAATGCGATAACGCGGCGCTTGTACGCTATCAAGCGCATCACCTGCCACAGCATTGATGATCAGAATATAGCGCTACGCGAAATTGACAACTGCCGTAAAATCGATGCGGAGAACGTGGTCAAAATAGTTGACTACGAATTGAAGGGATCCGCAGACATTGTGATCAATACAACGAGTACACTCTACATTGTGTTGCCTTATTACAAGCATGGGGCGCTGTCGGATCATCTGCAGATGCGTGCACGTAAACAGGACTACATGCCAGAAGCACAGATACTACAGATTTTTCTGGGTATCTGCGATGGCGTCAAGGCAATGCATGAAGCAAAACCCGTTCCTTTAGCGCATCGCGATCTTAAAACGGCGAATATCTGCTTGTCAGACTCGTTTGAGCCGATTATTGTTGATATGGGCTCAATGACGGAGGCGCGTCTACAAATTTGTGGACAAACAGAGGCGCAACGACTGCAGGATGAGGCGGAGGAGCGCAGTTCTATTGTGTACCGGGCGCCGGAGCTGTTCTCAGTTAAATCATACTGCACCATAGACGAACGTACAGATATTTGGGTGAATTTTTAACGAAATTCTTTTCAATCTTCATAATTAGAATTTTAATTTTTCATTGTCCAACAGAGTCTTGGATGTTTGCTCTATGCTATGTGTTTCTTTCACTGTCCATTCGATCCCATCTATGAAAAGGGCGACAGTGTGGCATTAGCGGTCTTAAGTGGCAACATTAACATTCCAGAGAACTCTATTTACTCCGAAGTCAGTCTTAGTTGCTGAATTTTATTAATTTGTATAAATTTAAAGTTTATTTTCTTTTAAGGATATGCATGAGCTCATACAGTATATGCTGCGTCAAGATCCTATGGAGCGTCCTTTTATCTATAGCGTCATCGAGAAAACGCACGATATAATACAGAAGCTTGAAGGGCGCGTATAACGTGCAGTTTTTCGGACTCAATATATTAGGGTAGAAATAAATTTTTTTTATACGCATTTGCAACAAAATTTTAAAAAAAATTATTATTTTACATTCTCAACGAAACTATTCTAAATATGTTCAAATTTGTAAGCTTTAAAGTATTAAGTTAAATAAACGTACTACTTCTAATGATCATCACGCTCAAGACCTGGACAATTTGTTTGCATGTCTTCAACGTCTCGATAATGAACTCCACACCACAGGCAATAGTTGTAGGCGGTGCGCATGTAGCTCAGGAGCATTTCTACCTTATCCGATGTGCTGTATTCTATTTCATCTTCATCAGAGGCTTCATCATGCACATTATTTTCATCAGTGTTGTCGTCGTCTTTTTGAATTTCATTTTCCTCTACCTGACAGCTTTCTCGCTCCGGCCAAAACCAGCTTATGTTGGGTGATGCTATTTTAGCTACAGTAATGTCCAAATTCTCGCATACACTTTGAGATTTTCTGTTAAAAAGAAAAAATAATGTATATTGGTTTTATATTTGTGTAGAGAAGTATTATACCTCAACGTCAAACATAGAAACCGTTCCTCCGCCTTAGCCGTTACACGCCTTCGATACTCTTCAGTCGTAACAGTTTCCGTATTATTTCGCATTCGTTGCAAGTATTGCTCGCGCAACTGCTTACGTTTCTCAGCGAGATCACGCAGCGCCACATCGCGTCCAAGACCTCCACGATCATTTTTAATATTTATACCTATTGGCTCTATTATTCTAACGCTGCTACCAACGGACGTAGCTTTCCCAAGAGCTTCACCTGGTTTGTAGCCCATTTTAGCGAGCAGCTGGAAACCTTTATTATCCTGTTCAATTGGACGTTGCAATGACTCTTGGAGTCGCTCATTGCGATTAGCGCCTGTGCGCTCCAGACGTTCATTTCGCTGACGCTTTATCTGTTCCTTTTGCTTTTCAATCACCTCAACTTGGCGCTTCTTAGCTCGATCTTTTATCAGGCTGGGGCGCACATCTGATTGGCTAAAGTATTAATGAGGAAGTATTTTAGACGTAAATTTTAAAAGATGATTCGTTACCTAGCCAGAAACTTATCCGACATATAGTCATCTTCATCATCGGACATAGCTTATTAAATTAATTTATGCTTAAGTAGGTTGAATTGTTTACGTACAATTTACTAAATAAAAAAGTCGACCGGTTTTGTTTACAAGCAAGACAACTGTCAAGAAACAGATGCTTTCTTAACAGTGATGCCAGCTCTAGTGAAAACATCTTATTTGAGGGCAATTTGTTAAACTCATGTCTGAATAAATAAGGTTGTCGCATGGGTGAGAACGAGTTCCTCTAAATGTCAAATCGAAATTGACAGCTCATACAAAATCTGAAAGCGAAAATATATAACATGTTGTTGTTGCTTCATTTCATTGATTTTGACAATTATGGGTACTGAGAAGAGGGTACGATCAGCCCCGAGACAATCTTGTTTATTCAACGATGGTTAAACTAAATGGAAAGTTCACGGAATCAATTCCCTTATAGTATGTTCATGATCAAAAACAAAGCAAAAAGCAGCTTTTTTTATAGCAGGAACATGCTATTATGTAGGTTGAATACTTCAAACAGTGCTATATGCCATTCGAAAAATTTTCACCTGGATGATGAAATTTTTACCTGTCTGATTGAAAATATTTAGCCCTTGTGAGGTGAAAATGACTGTCAGAAATTCATGTAGCCCCACAGGCTAGTATAAATTTTGACAATCAGCTAGAAAATTTTTGACACAGGCAAAAATAGAAAAAAGCATTTGTGCGTTCGTGAGTCGTAATGAAGTTAAAAATTTTGTGCTTCCGACAGCATAACAACCAGAAGTGGAAAATATTTGCGTAAAATATTGTTAATTTTCAGTATATATTAACAATTTTCAAATTAAATTAATTTCTTGCGATAATACACTGTCGAAATCTAAAACGTCAAAATTTCATCGTCCTTTTAGCGCAGCAAAAATAACAATTATGTTTTAACAGACAGAAATTGTATTCAACTCAGTTAATTCTTTTCTACCACGAGTGATAAGTTTCCAAAAAGCACACGGCCGTACTTCTATAAACAAAGCACATTAAAATGAATGAGCAAATTGCTGCATTTGGACCGAAAGATCCACTGAAAGATTTTGAGTTTTTCGGAATTAAAAGTGTATATAACAGATCAAAATTATAATGTTGTGTGGCCATAAGCAAATATGAACAAATAACATAATTAACACAGAACACTAATTCATTCATTAAATGCTAAGCTATGGCCAAGGCCAAGTACACGATTAAAAGAATGTAAACAAACAAGAAAATAAATGTGTGACGAAAGCAAGTGATCCACTTATTGAGTATCATATTGCAAACTGCTGCATATACGTTGACATAAGTGTGAGGCAACTAGCAAAATTTGTGAAATTGCATTTCGTAAAACAAAACAAAATTAAAACCAAATGTTGTGAAATTAATACAATTTGATAGAACGATTTCAAAAGAAAATTGAAGAGTTAAGACTTCCGTATAGAAAAATGCAATTCAACAATTTTTTGCAGAACAATAAAATATGTGATTGGCTGCACACCAGAGAACTGCAACGAATACTTAAAAATAAGTAGTACTCGAGTACTATTCGTTCGCAGCTCAGTGATTCGAATCAAAAATTTTCAATGAATCACGTTATTGAGTAATGAGCCGCTCACTCAAAACTAAGTATGAATAAGTATAAGTAGTTTCCAAATCATAACTCGGATGTGATTGATTCAAAACAAAGTGAATCAAATTTTTAAATCATGAACCGCTCACTCAAAAATGAGTATGAATAAGTATAAGTAGTTTAAAAAGTAGTATTCATATTTGATTCATTCAAAATAGCTCAAAGCTCATTTACTATTCGATTTTTTTTATATTTCGATTTCGAGTATTCATAATATGTTCAAGTACTTAGAGTATTGGAATCATCGTTGAATCTAATTGATTTCGAATCTGATATCAGAATTTTAAAATTTATGCTGGTTGATAGGGTTGCCAACTAATTTTTTCTAATTTTTACGAATTTGGTGCTGGGGTGAACACTAGGAAAAATAGGTCGCTGAATCCGAATCCGTTGTCAGAATTTCGAAATTGTGAAATTTTTAAAAAAAAAAGGGTTGCCACCTAAAAATTTGTCTTTTTACGAGTTTTAAACATTGTCTTACAGTTTTGGGGGGTTGCTGATTTCGAATCTGATGTCAGAATTTTAAAATTCAAGTCGGTTCATAGAGTTGCCACCTCGTTTTTTTTTATTTTTACGAATTTGATGCTGGGGCGAACACTAGGTACAAATGGGTCGCTGAATCCGAATCCATTGTTAGAATTTCAAAATTGTGAAATTTTTTAAAAAAAAGGGTTGCCACCTAAAAATTTGTCTTTTTACGAGTTTTAAACATTGTCTTACAGTTTTGGGGGGTTGCTGATTTCGAATCTGATGTCAGAATTTTAAAATTCAAGTCGGTTCATAGAGTTGCCACCTCGTTTTTTTTTATTTTTACGAATTTGATGCTGGGGCGAACACTAGGTACAAATGGGTCGCTGAATCCGAATCCATTGTTAGAATTTCAAAATTGTGAAATTTTTTAAAAAAAAGGGTTGCCACCTAAAAATTTGTCTTTTTACGAGTTTTAAACATTGTCTTACAGTTTTGGGGGGTTGCTGATTTCGAATCTGATGTCAGAATTTTAAAATTCAAGTCGGTTCATAGAGTTGCCACCTCGTTTTTTTTTATTTTTACGAATTTGATGCTGGGGCGAACACTAGGTACAAATGGGTCGCTGAATCGGAATCCATTGTTAGAATTTCAAAATTGTGAAATTTTTTAAAAAAAAGGGTTGCCACCTAAAAATTTGTCTTTTTACGAGTTTTAAACATTGTCTTACAGTTTTGGGGGGTTGCTGATTTCGAATCTGATGTCAGAATTTTAAAATTCAAGTCGGTTCATAGAGTTGCCACCTCGTTTTTTTTTATTTTTACGAATTTGATGCTGGGGCGAACACTAGGTACAAATGGGTCGCTGAATCCGAATCCATTGTTAGAATTTCAAAATTGTGAAATTTTTTAAAAAAAAGGGTTGCCACCTAAAAATTTGTCTTTTTACGAGTTTTAAACATTGTCTTACAGTTTTGGGGGGTTGCTGATTTCGAATCTGATGTCAGAATTTTAAAATTCAAGTCGGTTCATAGAGTTGCCACCTCGTTTTTTTTTATTTTTACGAATTTGATGCTGGGGCGAACACTAGGTACAAATGGGTCGCTGAATCCGAATCCATTGTTAGAATTTCAAAATTGTGAAATTCTAACAATGGATTCCGATTCAGCGACCCATTTGTACCTAGTGTTCGCCCCAGCATCAAATTCGTAAAAATAAAAAAAAACGAGGTGGCAACTCTATGAACCGACTTGAATTTTAAAATTCTGACATCAGATTCGAAATCAGCAACCCCCCAAAACTGTAAGACAATGTTTAAAACTCGTAAAAAGACAAATTTTTAGGTGGCAACCCTTTTTTTTAAAAAATTTCACAATTTTGAAATTCTAACAATGGATTCGGATTCAGCGACCCATTTGTACCTAGTGTTCGCCCCAGCATCAAATTCGTAAAAATAAAAAAAAACGAGGTGGCAACTCTATGAACCGACTTGAATTTTAAAATTCTGACATCAGATTCGAAATCAGCAACCCCCCAAAACTGTAAGACAATGTTTAAAACTCGTAAAAAGACAAATTTTTAGGTGGCAACCCTTTTTTTTAAAAAATTTCACAATTTTGAAATTCTAACAATGGATTCCGATTCAGCGACCCATTTGTACCTAGTGTTCGCCCCAGCATCAAATTCGTAAAAATAAAAAAAAACGAGGTGGCAACTCTATGAACCGACTTGAATTTTAAAATTCTGACATCAGATTCGAAATCAGCAACCCCCCAAAACTGTAAGACAATGTTTAAAACTCGTAAAAAGACAAATTTTTAGGTGGCAACCCTTTTTTTTAAAAAATTTCACAATTTTGAAATTCTAACAATGGATTCCGATTCAGCGACCCATTTGTACCTAGTGTTCGCCCCAGCATCAAATTCGTAAAAATAAAAAAAAACGAGGTGGCAACTCTATGAACCGACTTGAATTTTAAAATTCTGACATCAGATTCGAAATCAGCAACCCCCCAAAACTGTAAGACAATGTTTAAAACTCGTAAAAAGACAAATTTTTAGGTGGCAACCCTTTTTTTTAAAAAATTTCACAATTTTGAAATTCTAACAATGGATTCGGATTCAGCGACCCATTTGTACCTAGTGTTCGCCCCAGCATCAAATTCGTAAAAATAAAAAAAAACGAGGTGGCAACTCTATGAACCGACTTGAATTTTAAAATTCTGACATCAGATTCGAAATCAGCAACCCCCCAAAACTGTAAGACAATGTTTAAAACTCGTAAAAAGACAAATTTTTAGGTGGCAACCCTTTTTTTTAAAAAATTTCACAATTTTGAAATTCTAACAATGGATTCCGATTCAGCGACCCATTTGTACCTAGTGTTCGCCCCAGCATCAAATTCGTAAAAATAAAAAAAAACGAGGTGGCAACTCTATGAACCGACTTGAATTTTAAAATTCTGACATCAGATTCGAAATCAGCAACCCCCCAAAACTGTAAGACAATGTTTAAAACTCGTAAAAAGACAAATTTTTAGGTGGCAACCCTTTTTTTTAAAAAATTTCACAATTTTGAAATTCTAACAATGGATTCGGATTCAGCGACCCATTTGTACCTAGTGTTCGCCCCAGCATCAAATTCGTAAAAATAAAAAAAAACGAGGTGGCAACTCTATGAACCGACTTGAATTTTAAAATTCTGACATCAGATTCGAAATCAGCAACCCCCCAAAACTGTAAGACAATGTTTAAAACTCGTAAAAAGACAAATTTTTAGGTGGCAACCCTTTTTTTTAAAAAATTTCACAATTTTGAAATTCTAACAATGGATTCCGATTCAGCGACCCATTTGTACCTAGTGTTCGCCCCAGCATCAAATTCGTAAAAATAAAAAAAAACGAGGTGGCAACTCTATGAACCGACTTGAATTTTAAAATTCTGACATCAGATTCGAAATCAGCAACCCCCCAAAACTGTAAGACAATGTTTAAAACTCGTAAAAAGACAAATTTTTAGGTGGCAACCCTTTTTTTTAAAAAATTTCACAATTTTGAAATTCTAACAATGGATTCCGATTCAGCGACCCATTTGTACCTAGTGTTCGCCCCAGCATCAAATTCGTAAAAATAAAAAAAAACGAGGTGGCAACTCTATGAACCGACTTGAATTTTAAAATTCTGACATCAGATTCGAAATCAGCAACCCCCCAAAACTGTAAGACAATGTTTAAAACTCGTAAAAAGACAAATTTTTAGGTGGCAACCCTTTTTTTTAAAAAATTTCACAATTTTGAAATTCTAACAATGGATTCGGATTCAGCGACCCATTTGTACCTAGTGTTCGCCCCAGCATCAAATTCGTAAAAATAAAAAAAAACGAGGTGGCAACTCTATGAACCGACTTGAATTTTAAAATTCTGACATCAGATTCGAAATCAGCAACCCCCCAAAACTGTAAGACAATGTTTAAAACTCGTAAAAAGACAAATTTTTAGGTGGCAACCCTTTTTTTTAAAAAATTTCACAATTTTGAAATTCTAACAATGGATTCGGATTCAGCGACCCATTTGTACCTAGTGTTCGCCCCAGCATCAAATTCGTAAAAATAAAAAAAAACGAGGTGGCAACTCTATGAACCGACTTGAATTTTAAAATTCTGACATCAGATTCGAAATCAGCAACCCCCCAAAACTGTAAGACAATGTTTAAAACTCGTAAAAAGACAAATTTTTAGGTGGCAACCCTTTTTTTTTTAAAAATTTCACAATTTCGAAATTCTGACAACGGATTCGGATTCAGCGACCTATTTTTCCTAGTGTTCACCCCAGCACCAAATTCGTAAAAATTAGAAAAAATTAGTTGGCAACCCTATCAACCAGCATAAATTTTAAAATTCTGATATCAGATTCGAAATCAATTAGATTCAACGATGATTCCAATACTCTAAGTACTTGAACATATTATGAATACTCGAAATCGAAATATAAAAAAAATCGAATAGTAAATGAGCTTTGAGCTATTTTGAATGAATCAAATATGAATACTACTTTTTAAACTACTTATACTTATTCATACTCATTTTTGAGTGAGCGGTTCATGATTTAAAAATTTGATTCACTTTGTTTTGAATCAATCACATCCGAGTTATGATTTGGAAACTACTTATACTTATTCATACTTAGTTTTGAGTGAGCGGCTCATGATTCAAAAATTTGATTCACTTTGTTTTGAATCAATAACATCCGAGCTCTGATTTGGAAACTACTTATACTTATTCATACTTAGTTTTGAGTGAGCGGCTCATTGATGCAAAAATGCGATTCGTTGCAGATCTCTGCTGCACACCAATCTATTAGAATTTTAGTGGAAAAGTAGACGTGTACTAGATTTTAAAAAACAACTGTTAATTAGTATAAAAACAATTTGTTGAGGAAAATAAAGGCAGAGTTGATTTGAACTATCATTCGTGCGCTAGTCGCTCTTTCATTTCATATCTCAAAAAGGGGTGCATTTTTATGCTCCAAAAAGCTGGCAAAGTCTTGCCACCGACCACCGTAGATAAGAGAAACTTTACAATAAAAATTTAACCCATGACCCACCTCACTCCTTTCCTACGACCAATCTGTAACTTAATGAAAAAGTATCATAACACAATCAATTAATGCTTTTTAAATTATATCAGAAATTGCTCTTAAAAGTGCGTTGTTTAATTTGAATATTCAAAAATGATAGCTATGCAATAAACTTTGTACAATTTTTTTTATACGGTATTTATAGAAGAAAAAAATAGTACACAAGAAATATAGTATGATTATTTCTCAATTCATTATATACAGTATGAATGGACTCAATTTTCTATAAAACTGGAATAATTTGATTCAGAGAATTTTCATGTTTTTAATTATGCGATTAATACTCCTACAACAATAAGTGCATTTTTTGGCATCGCTATATGCGCTTAACAATATTTTTCATACAAAAAATTGCTTAGCTAAGACAGTATAATTTTAGCCGTTTAGCTCATAGTTGTCGAAAGAAACACCATTGACAGATCAAGAGAGTGGTACTTTAAGTTATTTAGTTGCAGAACTTTTTGGAAAACAAGCGGTGTTTATGTCAGATGGGTGATAGAAAAAAAAGTCTATTTACAAATAAACAAAAACAATTGAAAAGCCCAATTTTGCAAAGTTATGACGAAAAAATGTTAAGCTCTTATGAGCGGTTTTTTTTTTTTATAAGCGCATAGAGCGATGCCAAAAAACGCACCTAATGTTTCCTCCCATATGGATGGTTATACAAAGGTTATATTAAATCATTCTCTTAAACTCGTAATGGGAAGCAAGCTTGATAGTTGGATTTATATAGTCTTCCAAGTTTTTCCTTGAACGCTCGACAGTGATGGTTTCTTGGCGCGTGTAGCTCATCTTACCAAGCGTTTCCACTGCCCGAACGAACGAAGATTTCTTCTTTGTTTTTCTTCAAAGTTTTACTTTGTTATTTTATTAGCACTTTATATAATCAAATTATTTTAATAATATTCTTTATATAATAAATTCTTTATATAAATTCTTATATAAATCTTTAATTAAAAGGAATACAAGTAGTCAAAATTAATCCGATATTTAATTAATACATAAACAAAAATTGATCAACGCTGATGCTCGCAAGCATTGAATTTAAGTGTTTCCACTGCACGAACGAACAATATGGCGACTTACCAATGTTCGCAACGAATGACGATCGCTACGATTTGTTCGCGATGATTTCTTCGTTCGTTCGGGCAGTAAAAACGCTCGGTTGGACAAATATAGAACACGAGTCTTGATCCATGGATATTTGGTCCGCCGATGGTCTTAATGGACATTCGGGTTTAGTCGATGAGTTTCCGTACCTGAGATGGTCGTAATGGATCCACTTTTCATTGCCCGTGACCATCTAATTCAAAAATATCATAGCTCTTTTGCGTTGCAGTGGCAGCTCAGAAGTAAAAAACTACTTTCAGTGTACCTCAATAAACCAAACTTCTGTCATTTAAAAACATTGCCATGGCTTTATGTACTGGACACATTGACGACAACAGCGACGACAAGCTGTCAAATTAGGAATAGTTTTATATCGACGACACGACATTGCGACATTAGACCAAATTCTCTCCATAAGAAATACATGTAAAAAAATTAGACAGATGTCGTAATGTTGCTGTCGTCGTCAATGTGTTCAGTACATTAAGGTGTTTTAAAGTTTTTGACATTGGTAGTAATGTTAAAATAACTTTTGGTTGTCCAATTTTATGTAACGACCAAATTTTTATCAATATTTTAGAAATAAATTCTAAATGGCAAGCACGAATCTTAATAACATCAGAAGCGTGTCTCGATCTAATTTAATATGACTTTTTTCGCATAAAAAACTTGCTACGATATTTGTACGGTTTGTACGATAATTTATACTATTTTCTATAAGGGGATTCAAGTCACGGCGTGGGTTTGCGTATTGCGTATATTGAATTGACATGAGCTTACGGTAAAACATTGCGTTAACTGATCTGCGTAGTTTGAAAAATTCTTAAACATATGTCACGTTGACTTTACGCAGTCTTATAATACGCGATACGCACCAGATTTGGAGCGTAAAGTTTACGCAAAATGTTTCGTAAAGTTCATATAAAAAAAATTAACTTTCTTAAAAAGATTTTGTACTGGGTCTATATTATGCGGATATCGTTACGAATAACGAATTTGTAGAATGTAATTTCAAGCTGGCAGTGCCTTTATATGCCATGTGCTCATAGCTGCCAAATGATAGATATTTTTTTTATCACGTCGCCGGAAAATTAGTATTTTTAACAAATATTTTCAAATACACTAAGAGATGGCAGTGGTAAGTTTAAATATTGAATATTCCGAATAAAATAACTAGATATTTAATAAATTCTCTCTGCAGAAAAAGGTGAAAATCAGCGCAGTTAAGCGCTCAGCGCACCTGAAAGCCAAGAAGACTCCGCTGACCAAACAACAACAACAAAAGCTAAATCAACAGAAGGCGAGCAAGGATAAAAAACAAAACATCTTCTCGATGAAAGCGCACAAAAAGGACAACTTAGCACAGCGAAAAAAATACAACAAGCAACAGTCGTTGGGACTTTTACCAAGCAATGGACACGCCTCAGACGATGAAGATGATGGACAGCTGGCGGAGAATGTGGCTGACATGCTAGATGGTGATGATTTGGAGTTCTTGCAAACTAAAAGCGCCGGACGACAACGTAAGCGTAAGCATGAGAATGACCTGGAACTCAGAGATTCAATGGGACTGGAATTGGCATATACCACGGAGAGCGGTAAAAAGAAGGCAACGCAAAAAGTAAAAATAAATTTATTGCCCATCAAAAGTCGAGATGGTGAAATCATATCACGTACTACAGAAGTAGATTACAAGCCAAAGCCCAAAGCACCAAAAGTAGAGGTCGTTGACGTTGATGGGCAGCACGGCGATGATGAAGAAGAGGACGAAGCTTCTGTGTATGAGGATAGCGATGATGATATTGTCAATGATGAAGATGGTGGCGCAGTGCCTGCAGAACCCGCAAAGAAACTTATTTCAACAACAGATCTTTTGATTGCACGCCAGCAAGAAATCGAGCGTCAAAAATATCGCATTGGCATTATATGCTCAGGCATCCTGGAGAAGCCTGAGGATAAAATGCGTAACTTCAATGCGCTCTTTGAGCTGATGGACGAGGCGAATGCGGCAGGAACACCCAATCTGTTAACCGTGCGTAAAGTAGCATTGATTTCGGTGACAGAGATATTCAAAGATATTTTGCCTGAATATCGCGTTGGTCAGGTTGACACCAAAATGCAAACTGGTAAGCAGTGATCTTATATAAATTGACTCTTTTTGTTTTGTTTGTCCTTAATTAAATTTTCTAACGATTCTAGTACGCAAGGCTACGCTGGAGCGCGTGACCTTTGAAAACACTCTACTGCAGCAGTTTAAAAAGTTCCTGCAAAAACTGGAGAAACTCACAGCGGCCATAACCAAGCGTGGTCATGGACGCATAACGCCGCAATCGGTCAAAATAGCCGAAGTTGCTGTGCAGAGCATGTGCGAACTGCTCATAGCGCACCCTTATTTCAACTATGTACAGAATATAGCGCAGCTTTTGGTCTATATGTTAAATTGTAATTTTTCAAAAATGCGCGAGATGGTCAACAAGTGCTTTCGCTCGGTGTTCGCCAATGACAAGAAGCTTGACATGACGCTGTACATTGTGCGGCGAATCAATCATCTAATTAAGACGAAAATTAACAATGTGCACTTGGATTGCATTACCTGTCTGCTGTCGCTCAAGATAAAGAACGTTAATCTAGATGCGGAGAAAGAAAATGAACTCAAACAGAAGAAGCTGGAAGCACATCGACAGCGTCTGCTTAGTATGTCCAAAAAGGAGCGCAAGCGCCGCAAAAAACTGACCGAACTGAATAAAGAACTGGAAGAGACGCGCGCCGAAGAAAATAAACAAACTAAACATCACAAGCTGACGGAAATTATTAAAATGGTTTTTACGATATTCTTTCGTATACTCAAAAACGATCCCACTTCGAAGGTCTTGAGCGCTATTCTGGAGGGTTTGGCTGAGTAAGTATTTCTTCTGCATTATGGCTCAAAATTAGTAAAATATTCTTTTATATACCCTTAGATTTGCTCATGTCATCAATTTAGAGTTTTTTACGGATCTCATTGAGGTGCTTAATAATATACTGGAGGAAATGGAAATCGGCTATCGTGAGCAGCTGCACTGCATTCAAACTATATTCGTTATACTTTCCGGTCAAGGTGAAGTGCTCAATATTGATCCCATTCGTTTCTATCAGCATTTCTACAAAAATATGTTGGCTGTGGATGCGGGTAAAAATCACGATGATTATCGCATTATATTGAAGTCGTTGATTGAGATCTTGGTTAAACGTCGCCGAAATATGAGTCAACAGCGTCTAATGGCTTTCATCAAGCGTCTGCTGACGATAAGCATGCATCTGCTGCCCCACGGTACACTAGCTTCGCTGGGCACTATCAAGACAACATTTCAGCTGACCTCAGTTCTGGATATTCTACTCGATACAGACACAAGTGTTGGCTCCGGACGCTATGATCCTGACCTGGATGATCCAGAATATTGCAATGCTGCGTGTACGGCTTTGTATGAGTTGACTTTGTTGGCGCGTCATTATCATCCAACAGTGCGAAAGATGGCTCTGCATATAGCGAATGGCGTGCCTGCCTCAGGTGATGGCTCGTTACCCTCAGAGATTGGTAAATTGTAAGTAGCTCGATTGAAAAAAAAAAAAATCATTTCACTCAATTATTTTTTAAATCTACAGAACGCCTGATGAATTATTTGAGCAGTATGATAGCTCAGAGATGGCCTTCAATCCAGCAATTCCAGTGCCCAGACAAACTGAGCCGAAGTTTAAGAAGGGCAGACATTCTTTTGCTCATCCGAAATTTAAAAAATACGCGCGTGCTCTACGGTATGCAGGCAGGTCAGCACATACTCCAGCTATAAAAAGTAAAGATAGAGCGACACACTCTTTTGATTTCTATTCGGACTTTAAACAGTGATACTTTTGATTTTTATTTTTTAAGAAATTTCTTGCTTTCATAACACAAACATGGACTTAATCTTAAACAAAAAATCTTTAACAAATAGAGAAATAATTAAAAAGTTTTAACACGAAAGGAAAATAAACATCCTTTCTTATTGTAAAAAGGAAACTTAAATGTTTCGTTCTTGAGATAAAGGCAACATTTGGCATGTTAATTATAAACGTGTTGTAAACGGTAATGAGAAGAGCGATGATAACTCACAAAAAAATTAAAATATGTTAATCTTCCAAAATGTACAGTCACCGGAGTTTGTTCAGTAAAATTCAGAAAGTTTACTATTAAAAAAAAAAGAAATATGTTTTAAATTATTTGAATTATTATTAAAATGTATAACTTTAATTTAAAGAAATATACATTGGAATGCACCGTGCTAAAAATATCGGTGAACTATGGAAAACATTCGGTTAAATACGAACAGTCGGTTAAGAGGACAAATTAAATCTGGTCGAATAATTCTTCTTAAACTTCAATAAATTCAAGAAGCTAAGGGGATGATCCTCACAAAACAACGCGTGTGGCTCAAGGAATGAACACTCATATGGCAACGTGCCAGATTGCCGTTTCGAGCCCTCTCCTCAGTGGTGTACCCTCGAAGTGTCAAACTGGCAAGCTAGCACCCGACAGATATAGATTGTCCGTCGGACTTGAAGGCCATCACGAAAATACAAATTCCAATGAAAAAATATCAGAAAATATTCCCAATATGATGATGACTGACAAATATAAAAAGTTGACCATAATTTACGGAACTACACCTGCAGGAAGTTATGAACAATAAATTGGGGTGATGCCTCTATCAAACCGGTAGACATTTAGGAAAGATAAAAATATGATATCACTGCTATCTAAACAATACGATTGAAGCGACAGGTTTGCCCACAACAAGCATCCTTTGGTATATACTATGTATATACGAACTGCACGGTGAAGTACGAGTTTACATGCGAAGTTGGCCGGAGGATTATGGAACCATATACTGCGATTCTCACCAGAAAATGAACGACTTGACATAATCCGCATGAATGCTTAATTCTTCAACATATGTCTTTTATGAGCGAACGTTACGACAAAAGCGAAGCACAGTATGACCAAAGAAAGTTGCGATGAGCACCTTGAAGATGCCTAGAAGTGTAAACTCTGCCACACATAAAAGTCATATTTTGTGACTCCAATGCCGAGGTAGGAGAAACGAACGGCCGAAATCTTCGCTACTCGACTCTCACTCCTGTTTCCCACTCTATGCGTACTGCTGCCGAAGAGGTAATTGGCTACCATCGCTCTCGGCAAAACCGCTCTGGCGCACCAGGACTAAGGAGCGATACAAAGAGAAAAGGAGGAGAGAGACGCATTTTCAGGCGAAAGAAAATACAGGCAAAAAAAAAAAACAAACGTAAGTACGAGAAAATTGAGATGCATGATGACAGGTATAAGGTCCTAATATTTTTCGAAAAATTAGGACTCTTGGCCGACACTTTTAAGATCAGGGACTCTTCCTGCAAGAATAAAAACAGGAATCTAGCCAAAGAAATCCAGAGTACACTAATGATGTGGCTTCTGAACGGTGACGCTGACAACAATCCCGTCAATAGAGATCATATCACGAAAACTTCAATTGCGGATGACAGCGTTAAAGTTCCGCCGCCTGACTTAAATGAAGACCTGACAGCTATAGCTCTTAGGCTTTAAAACAACAAAGCCATGGTCTACCCGCTGAGCTGCTCAAGAATGGAGGCGATGCTCTTTTTAAATGCCTTCATGAGCTTCTATGCCCAATATAGTCAGATGAATGCATTCCAAACGATAAAAATCTCAGTGAGCCCTGCCCAATCCACAATAAAGACGATACCACCATTTAAACCAACTATATAAGTAAATATATAGTAGTAAATGTAAAGTATATAAGGTCCTGTCGAGCGTATTATGTGAAAGACTGAAGCCCATCGTATGGACCAGCTGTATGGACCTTATCAGTGTGGCTTCAGATCTGAAAAATCCACTATCGACTTCAGACCTTTATCAGTGTGGCTTCAGACCTGAAAAATCCAAATCTTGGAGAAGACCCTAGAGAAACAAATCGACACGTGCCATCTTTTTGTCGATTACAAAGCCACCTTGGACATTTCAATAAGAAATCACCTGTACTCCACCATGTCTGAATTTGGTATTCCTGCAAAGTTCATTCGCTTTTGCACAATGACACTTTCGGGAACGATATCACACCTCCATTCGATATCAAACGAGGTTTCAGACAAGGTGATTCCCAATCGTGCGACTTTTACAACCTAATGATAGTGAAAATTATCTGAGCTACTGATGTGGGACGTAGTTAGCTGGATATTCTACAAAAGTATTATGCTGCTGGCGTATGCTGATGATATCAGTATCATTGACCATAATACGCGAGAACTCAGTGGAACATTCTCCAGATTAACAAAAGAGTCGCGTCGAATGGGTTATGCAGTAAACAAAATCTCTTGGGTCAGATAAGACGAAATCCCTTGTGTCTAACAAACAGCCCCAGCGTCTTGGAAAACATGTCACTATTGACAACACCTCCGCCCAGGTTGTTAAGTACTACGTTTACCTGGGATCCAGCATAAAGTCTTCCAACGATGTTAGCATTGAGATTAAACGAAGGATAACTCTTGCCAATAGATATTTATTAGAGCTCAATAGGCAATTGAGAAGCACAATTCTCTCTCGACGAACAAAACTCATACTTTATGAGTCATTCATCATGCTCGTTCTATTATATTCACCACAAACATCAACATGGAGCAGTTTCGGTGATAAAGCTTTTGAACTTTTCGAAGGGAAGATCCTCGCAAAATCTTTTGCTCAATCTGTGTCAATGAGTGCCGAAACCGATGGAATTTTGTGAAAAAAAATTTAATTCGGCACCCGGCGGAGATCAAAACGGAAGAGGACGCTAATTATTGAGAAACTAGATATTACAATTTTAATGGTATAAATTCCTACAGGATGTGGGTGTGGTTTTTATTTGATTTGACCTATCTTTAAAATAAAACAAACTTATCAAAGACTTAACTTAAAATTAAACAAAACTTAATTCAAAATAAATACATAACTTTAAACACATTTGACAACTATTCATGAAATGAACCCTAACAATTGAAAGCACCAGCTTAGCTGCTGCTTTTAGCTGACCGTTTTTTGAACTCAGCGTTGAAGGCGTTAAGCCCTCATGATCGGACTCAGCCACAACATCTAGTTTTGTTAGTTCTCTGTCAAGTTGCTCAAGCTGGTCACTTAGGATTTGAGAAATGAGACGAACTCTATCTAGATGTTTCGTTTCTAACTCTTGCTGCTGCTTTTTCAACATAGCTGGACTCAAATCTGAGTCTGGAGATGATTCTTCTGCATCCAAATTCTCAACAGGTAAGGCATCTTCGTTTTTCCTCAGGGAGGTCAGAATATTCTCCGTGTCAGCTTCATGATTTTTCTTGGCTTTTCTAAATTCCACCAAACGCGAACATAGGCGTGCTGGAAAATGTAAAAGCCAACGGTATTCCATTGTTACAAATGCAGTAAAACTTAAATGATTCTGTTGCTCTAATTCTTGTCGTTCCCGAAGAACTTCCTTTGCTTTAGTGCAATAATCGGCAAGTAGTGTGAGAAAAACATTGAGAAGAAAAATGGACACACTTATCATGAGTATAACGTAGAAAAGAGTGCCGAGCATGGTACCGCCGTGATTTAAGTCTGTCGGTTTCGCCTCAGAGCTAAAGCCAAAAGAGAAACACATGGCTGTGGTAAAGCTTCTGATGATCTTTTTAAAAACGGCCGAGTTGTTGCTATTGATGATATAGGAACTGATGCAAAAAGCGCAGAGAAACATGATAATGATGCTTATAACGGCTACTAAAGCGAAAAAAGCCTTCGACAGCGTCTTGGTGAAGATCATAAAGGGTGCAGCAAATTGCAGAACCTTCCAAATGCGGATAGTAGTCAACGCAATAAGAAATCCAGCGGCTACCAAGGTAATATAATCAATCTGACCGGGCTTACGAAAGTCTACGAAAGCCAGTTTCTGCGAATCTTCAAGGGACTGGAGTAGCTCCACTACGTATAACTCTCGCATATAAATCATAAAGACCAACAATCCGTTGAGCAGTAGAATGCAGCAGTCGACAACATTCCACACAGAATAGAAAAAACGTTTCACATGCCAGGCCTTGAGAACAAGTACCTTTCCCAATTGAATCAACATCAAGATGTAGAGCAACAGTATGAAGAGACCCCAATAGGTAAGCATATCCACATTGAACAACAGCTCCACGCTATGTACATCTACCTCACTCAGCACACCGCCAAAAGGTGTCTGCTCTAACATGATGTTGACAATGCTAAACATGTTGGAGTCAACGTTGTATAGTGTAAAATCTATGAAAATGGCAGAAGTTTTATCATCCAACCAGTGGTTCTCGCGCAAGAACTCAAGAACCCGCATACTGTTCTGCTTGTTGCGTCCCAGCAAAGTTACATAACCGTTATACTCGGGATAATTGTGCAGATTGCCGATGTGAAAGACTGGCAGTAATAGGCTAAAAGCGGCCTCAGGCATTGGTATCCAGGGCTCATAGATACGCCAATATTTGTTAATATAGTGATATGTTAGATAAGGCAGTCCCCATTGCGGCATAAAAGACTTCTGTGTAAACTGCGTTTCACCCAAACCTTTTATCTTGCTCGTATAACGCACTTGACGCAGTCGCACCACACCCAAAAGCTTAGCTATCTCCAGATTTATCCAGCCAGGTTCGCTTATCAATTCACCTACATAGGTTTTGCCCTCACTGAAGGCGTCGATTAATATCAGTTGGATAAAGTCGTAGAGATCCTCGATTTTTTTAATCTTCTTCACGCCAAATGTACCTAATCGGTTCTCCGTTAAGACCGTGGTGGTGATATATGTATTGAAATAGGCGAGCGGATCTCTAGATCCCACGATGACAAGCAAAAGTACCACGAAATATCTGGCAAAAAGCCATAAATCCTGACAAATTTCCTTGAAGTACACATTCCGTGACTCGATGCGATGCTTTGGAGGCAATGATAGTTGAGCCCGCAAACTTTCTATACGTACTCTCAGAAAGTCACTCCGAGTTGGTCTGTAGTCAACTTCATACTGACTGTATGGAACAGTGGGTTCTTTCTGACTTGATTGTCTGATGAAAACTTTGATTACTGACAAGATCACAAAATATATTCCATCGAAAAATAGGAAACATATTATTAACACTAGCACTATAGTTAGCAACAAGGTTTTAAATTTCTTTGTTTCATGTCGCACTCCTGAAAGAACTATAATCAGTATGAAACAACCAGCCACGGTCACTGTACAAGCCCAGAAGAGAAGGCGATTACGTTTTGTAATTGTCATTCTATAAATGAACGAGTCAAACACCAAATGTCAACAAAGAATAAAAACAATTGTCAGAGAATTTTAAATAAATGCTCACTGGAACCTGGGGAAAATACTTCGAAGGGGTTGAGTTTATATTGGCAGAGGAAGAGATTTAGGCTTTGCCTGGAAGTGAGAATAACAGAGAGAAGAGTAACTGCATAATCAATAAGTCAAGTAATTTAAGGAAAAGGTGGGCAGATTAAGACAATTATAGCTTTATTCTTTTTCTTATCCGTATCCTGTTCATATTCCCTAAACTTGCCCTCATCCTTATCATTATTATACTTACCATTGCCCTAATCCTTGTCAAGTTCTAATTAAAATAATTATCCTAATCCTTGCCCGAATCCCTTTCCTCTTCGTTGTCTCACTTCCTATCACAATCCTTGTCCTAAGTATTGTCCGAGACCTTATCCCAGTCCTAATCTTTATCTTTATCCTTGTCCAAATAATTGTTCTAATAATTGTCTTTTTATGTTAATTTTTTAAATTTTATCTACACCTTGGTTTTTTATTATTTTTAATTCAAGTAATTTTAAAAAATGTTATTATTATATATTGTAATTTATTACAATATATATACTAATATAATTATTAGTAACCATAGTTGAATAAATAAGGTTGTCTCGTGGCTGATCGTACTCTCTTCTCAGTACCCATAATTGTCAAAATCAATGAAAAGCAAAAACAACAACTTCAACGGCTTTTCATGTTATTAATTTTCGTTTTCAGATTTTGTATGAGCTGTCAACTTCGATTTGACATTTATGGGAACTCGCTCTCACCCATGCGACAACCTTATTTATTCAACCATGTTAGTAACATTTTGTTTTGAGTTATGTCAGAATTTTTATTTTTATTTTCAGCTAAACTTGCATTTTTATTTTGTTATTTTTATTTCTATT